>CAUYQG010136644.1:0-42469 GCA_963574415.1 Tarsius wallacei | reverse complement strand
CGCCCGGCTAATTTTTTTGATTTATTGTAGAGATGAGGTCTCGCTTGCCCAGGCGGGTCTCGAACCCGCGGGCTCAGGCAATCCACTCACCTCAGCCTCCCAAAGGCGCGGGATTACAGGCTGAGCCACCGAGCCCAGCTTGACTCTGTCTTAAAGTGGGATTTGGCATTGCTGTACAGAAGAACACACACAGGCTTGGAGTCAGATAGATACAGCTTCAACATGGATTTTTCTTTGGTTCTTTGCTGTTTTCCTCATGGGACAACATCACATTCTGGGTCTCAGTTCGTATCACAATTACAGAGCAAATTAAGTGCCTGTGTCAAATATCTAGGGCTGTACCTGGTCTTAGCACTCAGCAAAAACTATTTCCATTTTCATTTTGATTGAGAAAAAAAAACACTAAGGAGAATGTCATTATTTTGCAGGTTCTTTGACAGGGATATTATACCAAAGGGCATTTGATTCTACTGGCTTTTGAGTCTGGAATTACAAAAAAAAAAAAAAAAACTTATAAAGATGAAGATATTAAAATATGCTATAAAGAAAGAACTTCCTTTTTTTTCCTAAGGTGAGCTAATCAACTGTATTCATTTGCCACCAAAAAGAGAAGCCAAGCAAAAAGCACTCTATTGCTTTGGAGGCATACTTGGCAGGTATGAACCCCGAGTTCATATAATTTCTATGGAGCCCCAGTTCAGCTTAACTTTCTTTTTCTGTAAAAGTGGAATAATGGTAACCAAAATACATACCTATTTAATAGGACTTTGTGAGCATGTAAAGATATAACATGCAAAGCAGGCTTAGGCCCCAAATGTGTCTATCATTACTATTGACATCAATGTTATAAGAAGGACATCTCAAATTATCCCCATGTGGCAGGACTGGCCTCTTCTAATTAGGCCATGTCTTCATCATTATTCGTCATACTTCAGCGACACTTTTATATTTTATTATGTTTTTACTTTCTATCCACTTAATGTGAATAATTGCTTAAATGTGAAAGTTAAATAAAATGTCTCATAAGCAAATAAGTCAGGCTCCTTTTGTTCTTATAATTAAATTAAAAGACAGTCTCAATAATAACTCCCAGTAAGAACTGAGGCAAGTCAGTTTGATTATCCGTGTGCTTGTCTTAAACATGCATACATGGATGACTTAAACTTATAAAGCTGAAATAATACATAAAATTATATATCTCTACATGTAATAGGGAGTTAAAACTAACTTTAGATGGGGACACAGAGCCTAATAAGGTCAACAGAGTCGTCTGGTTTTAGAGTCCTGGCTCCCCCGTTACATACTGATTCTGTCTGTGGTCTCATCTGTAAACTTGGAAGAATAATGATATTTACAGAGTGGGGATAAGAATTAAAATAAATAATACATGTGAATGTACTCATTAAATTCTGAAGTGCTATAAAATCTTAAAAAGTATTACAATTGTAAAGCCCTACCTAACTTACTCATAAAGAATCAGGTAAGAAATACAGGTACAAAAGAAACTTGGACATAAAAGGACTCTGATTGCAATCTCAGCTCCAGTATTAGCACTGGGTAAGTCAGTTCACCTTCCTGGTGAAATATGCACCTATATAGAGAGCAACAATAATAATATATACTACTAGAAGAGGAATATACCATTTCTAAAATGCCCTCAAATTCCAAAGATGCATGATTTCTATGTACCTGCTTATAAATAAAATAGCATCACATATACTTTCATAGCAATTAATTCTACCATCATTAATGATATAGAACAGTGCAGAGTAGTGGAAAGAATAAAAGTAACCAAAGCCAGAAAATTCTGGTTTGAATCTTGACTCTTCAGTGTATTAATTGACCTTGGGGGAAGTTACTAAATTCTCATGTTCTTAGTTGTCTTATTTGTAAAATGGGATAATACACACCTCATGAGACTATTGTGAGAGGAGAAAAATGCATTAGCTAATGCATTCTGGTTCATTTGTTCTGCTCTTTTAAAAATATCCAGTGGGCATATAACAAATGAAATAAATACTGAGCCCCCTTAGTTCTGCCTGGTTGGAGACATTGGGAGTCAGGAAGCTAGTAAAGACCTCTTGGCATCAAGGTCAATCCTTTTGGGTTTAATATAGGGGTTGAACACAGAGTCAAAGGCTGTTAGAGATGACTTTTGTTTTGGCAGTGTAGAATTTCAGACTTATTTTATAATCTGTATTGCAAGGAATCGTGCAAGCAGAATGTTGCAGAAACAACAAGATTAATTCTCATTGGAGGACATTCTCCTTCAGTCTCCATGGAAAGCCTGCTTTCTGTTGGTTGCTCTGGGAGAAGCCGAAACATGATGTTTTTCTGGAGGGGACTCAAGCCTTTTCCCCCCTGGAAGCCCGGAGCATGAAGAATGAGAAGCAATCAGAGCAGTGAGGGGTCACCTTCCATCTCTTCCCTCTCATCCTGGACATGCCTTGCTTGGACTCCCACTGGTCTTTGAGCCATGAGGTCAGAAGTCTTCAGGGATCTAGGACACAGGCAAGGCCATCCAGTGGGATGCAGAAATACACAATAGGTCTTTGATTTATGTTCAATTTTAGTTCATCCAATGTCTACTTTGTTTTGTAGTATGAATGATAAATTAGCATAGTAGTACATCTAAGTAATTTATAAGTAAGTAAAGAGTTATGTATTGTGTGTGTTTTAATTGCCAGTGTACGTAGAAACAAATAACATGTAAACTAATAGAAATGCACAATTTAAAAAAATCATATCCCTAGACTGTATGCTCTTTAAAAGCAAAGACTAAGGCATTCTTACTTGAATCTCAAGCTTCTGACACAATGTTTGACAATGGATAATTGATGAAGGAATAAATAAAATATAGACATATATTTATTGAGCATATACCCTGGGCAAGATTCTGCTTCAGGCCCTTGGGATTTAGAGACTTATAATCTTATGGAAAAAACAATTCTGTAAACAACAAACCAGAAAACAATGTGGTAAGTGCTACACAAGAATTATAATTGCAATATTATGAAAGCAAATAGGAACCTAATTTTTTTAAGGTTAGGAGCAAGATTGGATTAGCTTGCACAAAAGGGGAAATTGAATTGAGTCATAAAGGATGGAAAGGTGTTTTTCAAGTCTTTGGAGAAAAGATAGAAGAATGGATGGGGAAAGTTCATAATTCTCTCTAGCTCCTAGTAATTAGCCCAGGGTCAGGCACATTGGATAATCTGTATAAATTGAGTTGCCATTTCAACAAGTATTGGTCAGGATCATTGTAGTTGTGACTAACAAAAAACTGTATCTAAATTGATTAAAAAATAAAAATAATGTTTAACTCATGAGACTTAGAACCCCAAGGACTGAGAGGGTCTCAGGTACAATTGGATTCAGAGGTTTACAATGCTTTCAGGATTTCAGCTTCATTTCTCTTGGAAAACCTACTATGGTCTTGTCCTCAGGTTGGCTTCTTACTGAAACTGCCTATGGCGACCTCAGACCTTATATCTACACCCTATGCCCTTTGGATCAGAATGGGATTCGATGTCCCAGAAGCTTTACTTGGCCAGAGTCACAAACTTAGCACTAATTTCACTAGGTTAGGTTACATCTCCATTCCAGAGTTAATTATTGTGGTTAAAGACACATGAATAACTCCTAAAAGCAGGTGAGAAGTTAGCTTCTTTAAAGCTACATGAATGCCCAAGTGGAAATCAAGATGTTTCAAATAGAGAAAATGGAAAAAATGATTCTGCTGGGGCAACAAGTTGATGTCTATCACATGTAGTGCAATCCCATGAAGCATTTGGTGAAAAGCTCAAACACTGATTTTGCACTTTGCATTGTGAAGGCAAATTAATTTTTTAAAATTCTCCTGAAATTTGTCACAGTTTTTTTCCCCCATTTTATTCTATTTTGCCTCAATCCCTGAGATAAAACATCATCAATAGAGACATGCCAGCTATCACTTACTGACTCAGTGACTAAGAGCTGAGCTTAACTTGTTGGTGCTTATTTTCTATTCTTTTTTTAAATTGACATTTTAGAAACTCAAATAAGTAAAGCACACTCACAGTAATGGTTTTATTCCATACCTTTCAGTGTCTGATTGTGATACTGTTACCTTTCCTTCTGAGAATTAGATATTTGCTTCATCTTATATAAAATTAACGAGTTCCTGGACAAAATACAAGTATAGACTAACAATTTTGTTCAACAGCGAGAGATTGACTTAAAAGACACTGGTAATTTATAAAGAAATAAAACACTTCTCCAAAAGGAATCCAGCTAGAGCAATATTATTCACCATAGAAGCTAAACCCATTTCTGTGGTTAATTCTCCTCCTCAGTGCAATTCTTACCCTTGAAGAATCTACTCATAACAAAAGAATCTCAGTTTCCATTTTGGAGACTAATTTTGTATGTCAAACCACTAACTTTCTCCTGCATTCTATGCTGTTCTTAGCCCAAGGTTGCTTGACATTCAATAAATATTAAATGTGGCAATAATAATGATGATGATGACCATGTAAATAAATAAAAAGAAATAATCCTTTTTAAGCCTTTCCAGATTGTCTGCATTTATGATTTCAGAATAAGAGAAAAGTCATTTCACGGGGTCAAGTGGGATGTCTTCTGCCCTCTTCAGACATTGTTAAGTCATACTCAATTTTCCAAAGTCAAATGCATAAAGCTCTAGTGAAGTAAGAGCATTCCCCAGTGAACACAGTGCTCATTCGGAGACTATATTAATGGCATTCTTAAAGGTGAAAACAGCATATCTGTCATGTGGGGCTTCCAGAGAGATCTGAGTCTTCTCTCTTATACTAACCTTTATTAAAGTGGCATTAAACTCCTGGGCATTATCTACTTGAGTATCTCACTGGGCTGTGAATATCTTCATGAAAATCACAGCCTACACATTTGAACACTACCACCCTCACCCCAGAGCCTGACAGATAGTAGATGTTCATAAACGCTTGTTAAATAAGAAATAAATTGTGGTTTTGTTTTTAATTTAGCTTCTTAAATGTGGAAGCTGAATCTGTGCATATCCTCCCAGTTGGAGAAAGCAAGCCAAATGAGCACTGTCATATTGAATACAATTTAAGGAGGGGGTTACAAATTACCTTCATCTTATACACAATGGGAGTTCATTTTGCATAATAAGCCCTGTATTTAACAGTATGGGTATGCTATGATTGATTACTAATGCCTGCCATAACATAGGATATCACAACAGCAGCATGGTGTCAGAGAGCTGCCATTCAGATGTAGAGACATCCCCACTCATAGAAGAGGGATGGGTTTGGAAGAGACGCCATTAGAGAGCAAAAGTCACGTTGGTTCATCTGACATCTCAAAAGCTTAGCCGTGACTCCTTTAAAGAAAATGAGAATTGTGTCTGTTGAGAATTTGCTTACAATTACTTTTTCTATGAAGTGACCAAATATATTTCTTCAAATATTCAAGATAAACAAGCACATGAACTAGGGTTATGTGAATATTGTCAGAATCTGAAAATACAATCTCAACCATCCAGTAACTGGAGTTGTACTATTATGAATGCCTTTATACAAATTAAGGAATAGTCCTCTTTTATTTTGCTTGGAAAATATATATACACTAGATTGCTGTCCACCCCCAACATTTTACAGTTGGCAAAGCAAGCATTGAACTCCTGATTGGCACAAAAACACAAACTACAAATATCAACCCAAGTCACCTCTACCTCATTTAATTGCTTACTTGGAAATCCCTCCTTGGTCTATTCTCTGAGTTGATGACTCTGAAGATGTCTTCTATTTTCCCATGCAGACCCACTGCTCTTGAACTAGAATGCTGACCTCTTGGTACCCTCTGTTCTAGCAATGGGAAGATGACTTCTTGAGTAACACAGCTGTCTCCTGCATTCTTCAGCCTCTGATCGAAGTCAGCCAAAATGGAGGGAAGAGAGAGTAGTCAGGGTATTTATTCCATTGGATTCCTCCCAATGAGGTAATTTCTTTTTTCTTTTCCTTTCTTTTTTTTCTGATTTGGAGTCTTACTCTGTTGGCCAGGCTGGAGTGCAGTGGCATGCTCACGGCCACCTCAGCCTCGACCTGCTGGGCTCAAGTGATCCTTCCACCTCAGCCTTCCAAGTAGCTGGAACTACAAGCATACACTATCATGCCTGCCTTATTTTTTGATCTATTGTAGAGACGAGGTCTCGCCAAGTTGTCCAGGCTGGTCTAGAACCCATGATCTCAGGTAATTCTCTTGTCTTGGCCTCCCAAAGTGCTGGGATTACAGGCTTGAGCCACCGCGCCTGGTCATGAGGTCATTTCAAACTAGCTATGTTCCCTAACATCTTTGCCTCTCCCAAGGCAGTCTACTCTATAAACAGACTTTCTCTCACCTTTTGTGTTTCAGTGAACTCTCCCTCTCCAAGTTCCTTTGGGTCTAAGGTGGTGACAGTGTCACTGCTGTTAGCTCCTGTCTTTGTACTATTCTTTGCTTCCTTTGAGGTGCCCTTGAAATTATCTCCTTGTAAGCAAAGCCTACTTCAATGATCTTAACTTCAACATGCCGTGTTTTTCCTACCTCATCGTCCCCAGGGTGATTTTGAACATCAATTCTCCATCAGGGTCTTAACATCCTCTGTTTTTTGCATCTCTCAGTGACTTTAGTAGAATATCCCTGCTTCTGTCTGCCATAGACATGCATACTTACTCTATGAATTGTCACAGTTACCCGTATGCCCTCACCACAGAGACCCACTTCAATTAGAATGATAAAACTTTAATCAAAACCTCAAGGATGAGAATGTTTTGAAAACCTTTTTTTATTTGCTAAATAATTTTCTAATTCAAGTGAAAGACCTTTAAAAAATATTAAGCATCATTTAGAAAACTAATTGCTCTAAGGCTAGTAGAAAAAAGTATTCATTTATAATTTTTAAGCATATTTATTGCATTCTCACATGTCCAAGTCACTGTGTGAGAATAATGAGTTTTAAAGAGAAATTAAGAGCGATGTCTGGGTCATGTCGTAACTGTATTTTTAATTTATTTGGGAATTTGTGTACTATTTATCATAATGAGTGCACGAGTCTACATTCCTAACAATATTGCACAAGGGTTCCCTTTCTCCACACCTTCATCAACACTTATCTCTTGCATTTTTGCTAATTGTTCTTTTAACAGATGTGAGGTGAGAGCTCACGGTGGTTTTGATTTGCATTTCCCTGATGGACTCGTGATGTTGAGCATCTTCACATATATCTGTTGGCCATTTCAAAATCTTCTTTGGAGAAATGTCTACTTAATTCCTTTGCCAATTTGTAATTGGATTTTATATTTTTTTGCCATTGAGTTGTAGGATAAACTGGTCTAAAGATCTAAGGCACGACATGAGGACTATAGTTAATAATAATGCATTGTATTTAGCATTTTTGCTAAATGAATACATTTTAGCTGCTCTTGCCACAAGAGGAAAGAAAAATAGGTAACTACATAAGGTTATAGACATGTTCATTTGTTTCACTATAGAAATTATTTTACTATGTATGTATCTCATAGCATCATGTTGTATACCTTAAATATAAACAATAAAATTTATTTTAAAAAATATTAAAAAGGAAAATGATTTAATGCATGATTTCTACTTAAATAACTCATAATTAAGCAAACAAGCATACTCACACAAACACTCATGCTCACAACCCTTAAGTTGCGAGAGATGTAAACTCATGAGAAGCTTTTGGGTGCTGGCATGTTGATACGTATCTTTTTTTAAAGACTTTAATGTTTCAGAACTGTTTCAGGTTCACAGCAAAATTGAGTGGAAGGTATAAACTGTTCCCAGATACTTCATCTCCACACACATATTATCGCCCTCATTCTCAGCATCCTCTTTCAAGTGGTACATTTATTGGAATTGATGCGCCTACACTGACCCATCGTTATTACCTAAAACCCATAGTTGACCATTCACTCTTGGCACTGTACACTCTAGTTTGGACCTACCACCACAGAATCATGCAGAGTATTTTCAGTGTGCTGAAAAATCCTCTGTGCTTTGCCTATTCATTCCTTCCTCCCCACTAAAGCCTAGAAGCCACTGGTTTTTTCACCATCTCCACGGTTTTGCTTTTTGCTGAATGTCATATAGTCGGAATCATAAAGTATGTAGTTTCTGAGATTGACTTATTTTTCTTCTTAATATTCATTTGCATTTCCTCCATGTTCTTTTCATGGCTTGATAGCTCATTTATTTTTATTGCTGAAAAATATTTCACTGTATGTATGTACCACTGTTTATTCACTCACCTACTGAAGGACATCTTGGTTGTTTCCAAGTTTTGCCAATTACAAATAAAGCTGCTAAAATCATCCATGATCAGGTGTGTAAGCGAACATAAGTTTTCAACTCCTTTGGGTAAATACCGAGAAGCATGATTACAGATTATATAATAGGAATGTATTCAGTTTTATAAAAAACTGTCAAATTGTTTTTCAAAGTGGCTGCAACATTGTGCATTCTTATCAGCAAGGAATGAGAGTTCCTGCTGTTCTGTATCCTTGCCAGCATTTGATGTTGCCAATGTTATGTGGTTTGGTAATTCTAATAGGTGTGTAGTGGTGTCTCACTGTAGTTTTAATGCACATTTCCCAGATGACAACTGTCTTAGTCCATTTTGTGCTGCTACAGCAGAATACCCGAGACTGGGTAATTTACATTGAAGACAAAGTTATTTCTTACAATTCTGAAGGCTAGAAAATCCAAGATCAGGGGGCCAGCATCTGGTGAGGGCCTTCTTGGTACATCATCTTACAGCAGGAGAGAAAAGGGCAAGAGATGGAGAGAGAATAAAAGGGAGCCAAACTCCCCCTTTTATAAAGAGCCCACTCCCAGGACAACACCATTAATGCATCCACTTTACCCTCTCCTCATCACCTCTCACTGGGCCCCACCTCACAACACTGTTGCCGTAGGTATTATATTTCTAGCACACACTTTTTAGGGGACATATACAAACCATAGCAACATATGATGTGCAATATCTTTTCATATGTTTATTTGCTAATGGATATATTTTTTATGAGATACCCATCAAGTTCTATGACCTATTTCTGAATTGGTTTGTTTGTGTTCTTATTGTTGTGTTTTAAGAACTATTTTTATATTTTAAATAACAATCATTTATCAGATATGCCTTTCTCCTAATCCTTGGCTTATCTTTTCATTCTCTTGACAGTGTCTTTTGCAGAGCAGAAACCCTTAATTTTAATAAAGTTCACTTTATCAATTATTTTGTTCATGGGTTGGACATTTGGTATCATATCTAAAATACAATCACCAAACGATAGGTCATCTAGATTTTCTCCTATTTTACATTTTTTAAAACTCTCAATAACTATGAAAGCTGCATATTACTATTCCAATTTTGCATATAAATAAATGGTGAATTAGAAGGGTTAAACAACCTAACCATAGTTGCCTACCATGTAAGACATGGGAAGACAGACAGGCACATTCAGTCTTCCAGGAACTCACATGCGTGAGCCACATATGAGCCTCTTTCCAAAGTGAACGTGCTAAGTTGAGGTCACAGATTCTTGTCCATTGGGAGTCTATTCTTGCAGTCCAGCTTCTACCTTCTTAATGTGATCAATTCTCCACCCTGTTATCTGGTTCCAGTTAGTGCAATCTTTTCACAATATTCTTCAGTGGTTTCCAACTGGAGATGATTATTGCCCCTGCCCAGGGGACATTTGGCATGACTAGGGACAATTTTGGCTGTTACCCCTGGGAGGGAAGTTGCTACTGGCCAAGCCAGGGGTGCCACTAAACATCCTTCAATGTAGAGGACAATCTTCTACAGCAAGAACACATTCATCTGAAAATGTCAGCAGTGCTGAGACTAAGAAGCTCCGCTCTAGAGCCACTGCCTTACACTTACACTAACCATCCCTTGTCCGTATGCTAACATGACTCCAAGCTATGCTTCTCCTTCTTGCTACCAGATCTCTAGTTTTCAAGATTAGTGATTTATTTGGACAAGTTACTTGAATGTTCTGAGCCTCCATTACCTAAAAACACATTCGATTTCTTGGAGTTTAATTTTCTCGTCTTTGAAGCCTTCTTATGAAAATTAAATGGGATAATGTGAAGGGAGTTTTACCACTTTTACCTCCAAGTATTTTTTCTTTTTCTTCTTTTTTGTAAAAAAAGGCATCCACCACTGTTCTGTCAACCACAAGAGAGAAGACATCTCTTCCTACTCATGGTTAATGAGACTAAACATGTTTAAACAGCCAGTTCTCATTAAACAAATCAAAACGCTCACCCAACCTCTTTTATAACAGATCTGCAAAAGGGTCTGAATCTTGGCCTCCAATGTTTGTGTTTTATGTGTTAAAATAAGGTCCCAGCCTACAGAATGTGTTTCTTTTCCCTCACTTCTTTTTTAATAGTTGTATTTCCAGCTGGTTTTATTTAAGGCTATGCTTTTGATCTCTTTTCAATTCCGGGCCGCTTTCCAACTTGGCTGTCAATATTTTAAAGGCTCCCATGGAGACAGCCTTGCTTAAAAGATGGCTCCATGCCAACCAGGAGAACTGGTCTACCCGCTCTGGTAGTTTGGTGAGTGTGTCAGTGTTTCAGACCTATCCTCGGTACACGTGTACCAAGAAACATATCACTTCGTAGTGATGCTTCTTAGAGCACTGCTGATTCATACAAAAATATAGCTAGAAGCAATCATATAATTCATTTACTCCAACAGAGAAAATTTTGCAGATGACAATACTGAGGCTTAGAGAATAATCTCACACAAGAGATCTATCTTCTGATTCTCATCGAGTCCTTGATCCACAATGCTGTGCTGCTACGCTATGATAGGATTAAAACACCAAAATGAAATAAAGCCCTGTCCACTTACTTCTTGCCAACATTCCCTTTCAATTGAGCATATTTGTACTTTTCTGTCACTTCAATGGCACCCTGTCACTATTCCTTCATACCTTCTCACTACTGTGCCTGTCACATCAGCATCCATATAGGAAATTTTCCTGCACTTATTTCTTTCCATTCCTCCATATAGGCATCTCCAGCCATCAACTTTCTGCCAGCTATCACCATCATGATTATACTTTAACCTCGTCATCACCGGCATTTCTCTGAACACTTAAATAAGACATCATTCCATACTCTGCCCTCCATCTCAATCCATCAGTCCATCCAAACTTCTGCTTCCTTATCTAGCAATTAATCCTTGCATCTTCTCTAATCACTAATCCGTTAATCATCCACTTTTCCACTATTCATCCTTGACATCCTCCCATGCCTTTCTCTTAATGAGTTATTTAGTTTAAAATTTTGACTGCATAAATACATTTTAATTTCTTCATTAAAAAATCACAGACAAAAATCAAGAGGCAAATAATAAACTGAGGAAAATATGTAGATTGTATCATAGACTCAATGGCCAATATTCTAGACATGAGCTAATTTCCTAAAAGTCACTATGAAATTTTAAAAGTACAAGAACCTAACAGAAAAATGAATAAAACCTATGTCCAGGAAGTTTTAAGAAAATAACAGAGAAAAGGTCTAACAAAATGAAACCAACCTCAAATAGATACATTTCAATGGAAACTTAAAATAATATAATTTTTAAACTTATTTTGTTAGCAAAGATCTAACAGTTGAATCAAACTCATATGTGGAAAAATACTCTTACATATTGTTGATAGAAAGTTATATTGGTGCAATTTCAGAAAAAAAATAGATAGCAATTCCTATGATATTAAAACTCAAATTTTGACTCAGCAAATTTAGTTCTAGAAAGTTATTCCATAGACAAGTGAACATGTGTGAAGTGATTTATGTTCAGCAATATTCAGTGCTGCTTTATTTCTTTAATGACAACAGACAGGATAGGACTTCAATCCAAATCTCCATTAATAAAAAAGAAAAATCTGACTAAGTAAGCCCAGAGTTCGTCCTTCAGTGTTACTTTCAGCAGTCATTTAAAAGAAGAAAACAGCACCATATGCTGATTTGGAATAATCTATAACGTATTTTAAGTGGGAAAAGATAGAAGTATAACCACATTTTTAGCATGCTCCTGTTTGTGGAGTAAAATTTAAAATATACAAATGTATGGTTTTATACTGATGTATCTATATAAGATGACAAGAGAAGTTGGTAACACTAGTTGTCTCTGGAGAGAAGAACTGATGAGTTGAGATCTGGCATTGCAGAAGAGAAGATAAAAAATTGCTTTTTTTTCTATGCCTGACTTATTTCACTTAACATAATGACCTCAATTTTATCTGTGTTGCTGCAAATAACACAATTTAATTCTTCTTTTTGTGGATGAACACAATTTAATTCTTCTTTTTGTGAATGAATAGCTTTCCATTGCATAGATGCACCACATTAGATAGAGAGTAGAATGATAGGTACCAGAGGCTGGGAAGGGAGTGTGTGGGAGTAGGAACAGAATAAAAAGAGGGTGAATAATGGATACAAACACACAGTTAGATAAAGAAATAAGTTATAACGTTCACTAGCAGAGTAGAGTGACTATAGTTAACAACAGTTAACAACAATGTGTTGTATATTTCAAATTAGTTAAAGGAGAGGACTTGAAATGCTCGCAACACATAGAAATGCTAAATACTAAGGCATTGAATACTCTGAAATACTCTGACTTGATCCTTGCACATACTTTGCATAGAACAAAACATCAAGTGTACCCCATAAATATGTACAAATATTATGTATCAAGAAAAATTAAAGTGGATATTTTTGCTCCTTTGACTTTTGTAAACTATGTGCTATCTTTTAAAAAAAATTAAAAAGCATGAGATTAAAAAAATAGTAAACATAATAAGGTAACCCCTAGTGGTTTTCTCATTGTGCAGCCTTAATTTTCTGCATAGCAGTTATTACTTATAACTTGTTCTTTTTTGTATGTTTATTGTAAAGATCTAACAGTTTAATCATACTCATATGTTGAAAACACTAGTAGAGTGTAAGCTAAATAAGAAAAGAAAGTATGCCTGTAAGATCCTCCCACAAATCTTTTGTGTGAATTAGAAGCCGGAGGAAGGCTGCCTGAGTGGGTGCAGCCCCCACAGCTAAAGGCACATTGCACAATTTCTACCCATACTTGAACCTTTGTCTGGTCACTCTTATGCAGTGAATAATGGGCAAAACCATACGCAGCCACCCTACCTTTCTGACTTGTATATTGTTTTTATTCAAATACTTACAGAAATGTCTTCTAAACAACAAAATCTCAGTGTGTTTTTGCAAAATTGATCTATATACAGATCACAGTGAAATCACTGGGAACATAAATTGCTAAATGGAAAACTCCCTTACTTCTTCATCTTCTGTCTCTAAGTAACCAGTATCTTCCATTGCCTAATATTCAGTGTCTTGAAAACCATGGTATCATTTTTTTTTTAATTTGTGGTTTTTCTAGAAGAGAGTGTAGATCTTTCCTTATTATTCAATCTAGATCAGAAGTGGAAGTGTCTCTACATAATTGCAAGATGCAGTTAGGTCACATTATTTTGTAGCCATACATTAAAGAATTGGTTTCTATTCAGATAAAACCAAATGTCAGTGATAGAAAAGCATGTGTACCTGTAAAAAGACAATTTGGTGGAATTGTTTTCAAAATTGAATTATACATACCCCCGCTCCATTAGCCAGAATATTTTAGGCAGGCTATTATATAGCATTTTACTGCAAAATTGCCCTTAGATAGCAGAGAGATCTGTGAAACTTAGCTTTGTCTCTTTAGGACTCTTTCTGTTGTAGTTTTCTTAGCATTGGTCTTTCGTCTCTCACTTCTATCCTTATTAGTATTTGTTTTGTTTTGTTTTCACTTTTAAGTGATTTGACAGCTGGAAGTACCAGTCTCTCCTTTTTTTTCCACCACACTTACTTCATCTAATTTTATCTCTTCTCATAACAATAAAAGGAAAAATCATAAAGCCAAACATGTACATAATATTAGGTTTTGGTTTAGCAATACTAAATTTCTATTCTTTTTCCCAAGTCATAAAGTCTCTCAGTCTCTCTCCTGTAGAATAAAGAGCATTGGAGTGACAGCCCATGTTTACTTACATCTAAACTGGGGAATATGGCCCATATGGTTGAAAGAGTGCCCTGAAGTAAAAAAAAAAAAAAAAAAAAAAAGCACTAGAATTAGAGTCAAAGACCTTGGTTTTCATTCTGAGTCTCATTTACCAGCTATAAAACCTGCTGCAAGATGCTTACTGCTATTGAAGCTCGTGTTCTTCATTACATTAGCAGTGACAATTTTTATTTTACAGGGCTTTAGTGAGAATTTATTTCTTCTTTGCAAAACATTTATTGAAAGTTCACAGGCATAATACTACTGGTTGAAATACATTATTAAGTGAGAGAACATATGTGCATCTAGACCATACAAAACATTCAATAAACTATACAATCAAGGTTTATTGGGAAGACAGAGGTAGGGATGGTTAATTATGTTTGAAGAGACTTTAAAACTTTTTAGAAAAATATGAATATATAAGCAGAACCTTGAGTAAAGAGGAATTGGATTCGAGAAAGAGGTTTGGGCCAAATACACAAAACTGGAGTCATCAGCACATAGAAATTTAAAATGTAGAATGGGATGAAACGTGTAAAATAAAAAGACAAAGAACTGAACTTTCGGACGTTCTGGGCAAGGGACCGGTGAGATGCATAGGAATCAGCTGAAAAGGAACAGTCAGCAAGTTGGGGGAAAAAGTAAGATAGGTTTGGAAGGCAAGGGAAGACACAGCTTAAAAGAGAATTTTAAAAATTTACTTTATCAAATAATGGTGCTGAGCCAAAGAGTAGTTATTCCTTCACTCGAAGAATGCAGCTGAGGATCCACTATGTGTTCATCACTTTCCTGAGAGGTGAAGATTCAACAATCAACAAAACCGGTAAGCATTTTTTGGTTTAATGGCATTTACCTCCTAGTCAACTATGATTTGGCCACAGAATTCAGTGTGTGGAAACCACTGAACCTTGACAAAGGCATTTTCTTACATTGTGAAGAAAGCATAATTGGAATAGGTTCAGGCATGAGTGGCAGGAGAGAAACTAGAGACAAGTGAAGTCACATATATGAAAATTTTGCTCTAAAGTAAAAAATAGAAAATGGTGAAGAGGAAAGGTAATTTGGGATACTTTATTATATGTATCAGTTTGGTTGAACCAAAGGGTGTTCAGACATTTGGTCAAACATTATCCTGCATGTTTCCATGAGGGTGTTTTTAAATGAGACTATCATTTAAACCAGTAGCTTGAGTATAGCAGATGACTCTCCCTAATGTGAATGGGTCTCATCTAACCAGTTGAAGGCATCAACAGAACAAAAAAGCTCAGCTTTCATATATATATATACACACACACATATATATATATATATATATATATATATATATATAATTTCTGCCTGACTACCTTCAAACTGGGACAGAGACTTCTTTTTCCTGTCTTTGGACACAAACTGAGATATTGACTCTTCCTTGGTCTTAAGCATACAAAATTGAAACTACACCATCAGCTCTCCTGGATCTCTGGCTTACAGAATCACCCTGTAGATCTTGGGACTTGTCAGCCTCCAAGATCACATGAGACAATTCATTAGATTAAACCTCTATTTATAGTTATGTCTGTCTATCTACCTACCTATCTATTTTTATCTATATCTAGCTATATATCTATCTATATCTGATTTGTTCTGTGTCCCTGGAGAATGCTGACGAATACAGATGTCAAGAGAGTTTTTTGTTTTGTTTTGCTTGAATATGCAACAAATAGCCACAAGTTGTATCCTAATTAAGAAGTACATGTAGAGAGGGAGACAGACCTAATAATGCAGAAAAAAAGGAATGGTTATCAAGTAATATTCTTGGAAAGGTGAGAAATGTTTGGATCTGATATACAAGTAGAGACACTGGCTGTATGGGGTTCGATTGTGCCCCCAAGGATCTACACTAAAGTATTAACTCTCAGTACTTATGAGTGACATTATTGGGAAATAGGATCAATGCAAATGTAACCAAGCTAAGATGCAGCCCTACTGGATTACGTTGGCCCTTAATCCAGTGTCAGGTATCCTTATTAGAAAGTCATGCCACAGAGACACACAGGGAAGATCACCTTGTGACAACAAAGACAGAGATTAGAACGATAGACCTACAAACCAAGGAACACCATAGATTCTCAGCAGCTAAAAGAAGCTAGAAAGAGGCAAGAAAGGATACTCCCTTAAAGTCTTCAGAGAAAGCATGTTTCTCCTACCACCCTGATCTCAGGACTTCTTGGCAGAACTGAGAAAATAAAGTTCCATTATTTTAAGACACCCAGCTTGTGATAATTTGTATTGGTAGTCCTGGGAACTAATACGCTGGCTCCAGTGGCACTTACAACAATTTCAGGAAGGGAATCTTCAACGTTATAGGAACATAAAAACTATACTGTGCTTCAAACAGACAAGTTATTTCATGAGCTTGATGACAAAATGCACTAATGGATATCTTGGAGGGGCAGAATAGGTTTTTGAGTATCAACCCCTTTCTCCTTCCTTATATTTCTAGCCTACAAAGACAAGGTGTACGAAATTAGCCAAAAGGAAAATAACTATCAGTTTTTATAAATTTTTGCAAGCTCTCTGTGACTTCTAATGCACAGATCTCTGGTGTACATCACAATGAAGGCCAAAGTGAAGTTTTCTTGTACCCAAGACCCCTGAAAAGTTGAGGCTTGGACACAGCCATTCAATCATACATGGAGAGTCCCTAGGGCTGTCATGGTGGAAAGCTTTCTCATGAACACTGACCTGCTTCTGGAAGGCAGGTTCTAGCTTTTTCCAAGTGAATTAACTTCAGTGATGCAGTGTGAGGACAGCAATGAAAAGACAGAAGCCAAAAATGTCCACTTGGAGAAGAATAGTTAATGTCCTCTTCTCTTTTAAAGCATGGAGAAAAAAGAGTTCTCGTCTGATAATGTTGGGCCTTAAGTATCAGGCTAAGAGATTATATTTCAACTCACTAGCAAAGGTTACTTCTAGCTAGGGAAAATTTGAATTTCCATAATGCTGTACAGCACTTAATAGCTCCCCAGTGGGCAAAAATGGTTATGGTGCTTCTTAAGTCTAATTATAATGAAGTCTATGCCAAAAAGCTATATATGAAAAGGTGCTTGAATTCTAGACAAAGTGATGTTTAATACAGCAAAACTCCAACAAAACAAAGAATGCAAACATTCCCATGACTCTTTTTAAAATATCTATTTTTTAATCTTCTAGAAAAATTACAGTTTTTGGCTTGAGAACACCGCATTTACATTCTGTCTCTACCACTTACTCATTAGATAATTTTGAGAAAGCTGTGTCACCTTTCTGATGATTAATTTTGTCATCTGATAAGGAGAATTGATAATTATCCTAAATAGATCTCAAACTCATGTTTAGAAGGTGACTGTATGTCCAGGGATCTCAGGACAATGCTAGTTTGCTTGTTGCCACCACTTAATCACCATGCCCTTTTATTCTTTAAAAAAAATCTTATTTTGTTGAATTAATAATATGATCATTGAATTCATATGTGACCATATGAAAGTTTCTCAGCCCATTCAGGCTAAGAAAAATGCCATACACCGGGTGGCTCATAAACAATAAACACATATTTCTTACAGTTCTAAAACTTGGGAAGTACAAGATCCAGGTACTGGCAAGTTCAGTGTCTGGTGAGGGATTGTTTCTTGGTTCATAGACGACATCTTCTCACTGGTCCTCACATAGTAGAAGAGGTAAAGTAGTTTTCTGAGTTTCTCTCTCGTCTCTCTCTCTCCCCCTCTCTCTCGATAGTCTCTACCTGTCGCTCAGGTTCGAATCCAGTGGCACAATCATAACTCACTGCAGCCTCAAACTCCTGGGCTCAAGCGATCTTCCTGCCTCAACTTCCCAAGAAGCTGCAAGTAGCTGGGATGAGAAATGTACCACCATGCCTGACTAATTTTTAAGTTTTTGTGGAGACAGGCTCCTGCTGTATCACCCAGGATGGCTTCAAAACTCCTTGCCTCTAAAAATCCTCCCTTCTCAGCTTCCCAAGTAGCTTGGATTACAGATGGAGTCTCTAAGGACACAAATAACATTTCATTTATGAGACTTCAACCTTATGATCTAATCACCTCCTAGAGGCCACATTTACTAATACCACCATTTGGGGGTTAGTATTTCAACATATAAGTGAGAGGGACACAAATATACAGACTGTAGCAGAAAGCAACTTGAGAGTTTTAAAAGTGTACATGAATTTATGTTTCAATAATGAGAATAATGTTCCCTAAGCAGTTTCTATAATGAAGAATTGCTTTATTATTGTTGGCTTCTATAAAGTAACCAGTCTGGGAATGCTGTAGCATGAGTTAATAAAGGACTGAAATCTATTCTTTTAAAAAATTTTGAAATGCTATTTTTTTGGCCATTAGGCATTGCTATGGTGTGGCCATGTGCTCTTTAAGTTATGGCCAGGTCATGTTTTGTTAAGTTCTGGCCCACTCCCCTACCTTGGGAAGGTGAATCTCCTCTTTCTTTCTGTCTCTTATTTGCTTTCTAAATAAACTATATTTTCCAATTTAAACAAAAAGAAAAAAATGCCTCTTTTTTTGTATATCAGCTATACCTCAATAAAGCTAGAAAAAAATTGAAAAATGAAGAACTGAGCTGTGAGTGAGTGAGTGAACTTGTGTGCTCGAAGGATGGGGAGACATTCTTGAAAGCGAGTAAATTTATTCAGTTACTTTGATGAATCTATCTGCAGAAAAAGTGAGAGGGCGCACTAGAAGCTAAGGTAGATCAAACACCAACAGTACCCCAGGTACCACCATTTGAGGTGGTTTTCTCTTTCTCCAAATACATGCATTTAAATTTAAACATTAAATTCTCATCACAACCTTGTAAAGCAAGCATTGGTGTGCCCAGTGGGCAACTGTGGAAACGAAGGCTTATTTGATTCTACTACTGCTCAACTCAGCAGTAAAACTAGGTCTTGTATTCAGATCCTGTTCTTCCTGGGGCCTTGGTCTTTCTTATCCCCATTCATCCTTGATACGGCCTATGCTTCCACAGCCAGGGACACTTTTGAGACAATAGAAAGAGGACCTGTGGAGAGACTCAAATGCCAGTCCTGACTCCATCAAAGCCTTCTGATATCTATGCCACTACCAGTGGGTGAACATGGAGCTTCCGATGATGCCAACGGAGAAGACCAAGCCAACAAGGAATGCAGCTTCAGGAAGAGGGCAACTTATGCCCAACATCTGTGAAAGCCAGTAAAGATGCATCTTCCCAAAGATGAGAAAATAAAATAGCTTTTTAGAGCTGACAGCGGCTCCACCAGGGCATGTGGCATGAAGGTTCAGCAGGGCTGAAGAAATAGGCATCTATATTTGCCCACATTTTGACACCAAGTACAGAGATGCTGGCTTCTGACAAGCAAAGACTTGAGACAGTTTCCTTGTCAGTCCGCCCAGATGGTGGCTGCCACCTCCCCATAGCACCTGACCTCCACTGAACTCGGGATTCTGCATTGCAACCAAGATGATGAAACAGAAAGTGTGATGAGCCATGCTGCATTTCAACATGTGACCTTATCTTCTTCCTCCTACCAGGGACTTCTCTTTTTTTATTTGTAATTTTAAAGATGTGGGGTACAATTTATGGTTAGGTGTACTAATGTTCATTATGCAGGTACCCCTGTTGATGACATGTGCCCCCCACTCCCCTGGCAGTTTCCCTCAATTGCCAATCCCAACCCCCTCCCCCAGGCAGTTTGCCACTACTGCCAATGCCTTTCTTATATGGCATAAGAAATTATGATAATTGTTCAAAGTTCACTCATGAGTAAGAACATATGGTACTCTGTTCTCTGTTTCTGTGATAGATCACTGAGTATGATCGACTCTAAATCCATCTAAGTTGCTGAGAAGTCCATATGTTTGTCCTTCTTTATGGCTGCATAATATTACATTATGTATGTCCAGTTTCGATGGGCAGCACGGTTGATTCCATGTTTTTGCTATTGTGAATAGTGCTGAAATAAACATGCGTGTACAGGTATCTTTTGTGTAGAATGATTTGAGTTGCTCCAGGTATATTCCCAATAGGGGGATTGCTGGGTCATATGAAAGGTCAATTTCTAGTTCTTTCAGAAATCGCCACACCGTCTTCCAGAGAGGTTGCGCTAGTTTGCATTACCATCAGCAGTGTACAAGCGTTCCTTTTTCTCCACATCCTCACTAGCATCTGTTGTTGTTTGTTTTATTAATGATGGCCATTCTTACTGGGGTTAGGTGGTATCTCAATGTGGTTTTGATTTGCATTTCTCTGATGATGGGTGAGGCTGAGCACTTTTTAATGTATCTGTTGGCTGCCTGTATATCTTTTTAATAAGGTTTTCTGCAGGAAAAGCAGTTGAAGGAGTATAACCCAAGTGAGTGTGGTGGCACACCACCACAGGGGAATTGCTCTCACTGATGTCCTTTGCTGGTATTTTTTCTGAAAGGTACTTTACATAGCTTTGGTTACTGCCTAACATGAGTTCTGGTTGAAACCCCAATGTCTTATCTGAGAGATAAGCCTATATAAGTAATCCTGGAAAGTTAGTCATAATCATAGCATCTCCTGTCTTCCTTAGATGGGCAAGGGGAGTGAAAGTTTGAAAACACATGCCATACCAGTGTCATTGAATATGCCTGTTGGCTTCTCTTTCCTTTGTTTGATTTTTCATTTTAATTTAATTTATATAATTGAAGTATTAATACTTTCAATAAAATGCATGAATCTTAAAGTGTACAACCTGATACATTTTGACAAATTTATAAACTTCTACAACCACAAGTAAAATACAGAAAGTTTTCACTGCCCCAGATACTTCAGTCATGCCCACCTACTACCCAGCACCCCATATCCAGCCCACCTCCAGAGGTAATTCCCTTCTTTCTTTCTATCACCATACATTAGTTTCACTTGTTTTTGAACTTCATATAAGAGAAAGCTTATAGTATGACTCTTGTGTCTGCCTTTATTTGTTGTTGTTCACCTGTGTTGCGTTCATTGATATATTTATGCTTATCCATTCTTCTATTGATGAACATTGGGGTGGTTTCAGATAGTTTTTTGTTTCTGTGTTTTTTGTTTATTTTTATGACTAGAACTACAATCAACAGTATAAATCAATCTTACAAACATATGCTTTCATTCATTTGAATTAAATATCTAGGAAAGAAAGTGATAATAACAAAGTCAGGGTATATTTGACAATACGAGAAACTGCCAAAGAGTTTTCCCTAGAGTAAGCATGAGGCCCTTCCTGCCATCACTTCTGTTCTTAAGTGTCTATAGGCATTCCCTCTCTTTGAGCCATGAGTAGTCTTAAACCTTGTAACGCAAAGAGTTTGCAATATAGGAGGAGCTCAGCAAGCACTGGCTTATGATATCTGTTACTAGAAACACAAAGCATGAGGTTTACTGTCTCTTCCCTCTCTACTTCAGACTCAGCATTCCAATCTCTGTTCTGGCCCGAGATTGCAGTAACTTTATAGTATTTTCTTCCCTCAGCAACGTGTTTCTATGCTACCTGCCACTCCCTCAAATTCAGGATAGGCAAAGGAATATTGTTTTCCATTCCATTAACTAACTTTATAGAATCTATTAATAACGACCTTTATGATATTTAATCTCCAAGCTGGGCGAAGAAGAGACTGCCACGTGCTGCTCTTATTTTCTTGGTCCTCATCACTCCAGTCAATTCCACACCATTTCACACTATCAGCACTTGCATTTTTTTTTTTTTTTTTTTTGCTTGAGGCTTTCTCTCTGGCTTCCAGAAGATTCCCTGCCCATACACACAATGGTCTGAAAGTGTCAGACATTTATGTGCCTCTTCTCCCTGAGAGCAAATCTCATCTCAATGAACAATTGTTGGGATTGGTATATAAACACTCCACACCCTCCTTTTTGCCTAGGATGACTATGACTAGGAGGCATGCATTCTACTTCTGGTTTCCAGAGTTGCTTGGCGGGAATGAGCTTCAGTTGCACCAGTGGTCACTCACATCTTTTGTGGTTGTTGTTGTTTGTTTGTTTTTAAATTTCAATCACTTTGGGGTACTAATAACTGTGATCTGGGCTTTAAGTGTATGCACTACCCCCACCTGTGCACACTGTATCTGGTAGGTGAATTTTTGACCCTCTGTCCCTTCTCTCTCCTCGTTCTTAGTCTCCAGGGTCCATTATACCATTCTCTATGTTTTTGCATATCCTTAGTTAATGCTTTTGCACTTCCCCTTGTCAGTGAAAACATGCGGTGTTTGGTTTTCTGTTCCAGAGTTAGTTCTCCAATTCCATCCAAGTTGCTGCAAAATATATTATTTCAATTTTATTTTGATAGTTGTATAGTATACTATGGTGTACATATATCACATTTTCATTATCCACTGATCGGTTGTTGGGCATTTGGGTTAATTCCACATCTTTGCCATTGTGAATTGCACTGCACTGAACATGTGGGTGCAGGTGTCTTTTTTATATAATCACCTCAGTTTCCTTGTGTAAATACCTAGCAATGAATTTGCTGCATCTAATGGTAGATCTACTTTCGGTTGTTTGAGAAATCTCTGTATCACTTTCCATAGAGGTTGCATTAATTTACACTCCCACTAACAGAGTATAAACATTCCCTTTTCTTCTGATCTGTGCCAGCATCTATTGTTCTTTTTATTCTTTTTTAATAGCAGCCATCCTGAAAACATTGGCAAGTAACATGAACAACCATCTCTCAAAAGAAGATATACAAATGACCAACAGACATATGAAAACATGTTTAACATCACTCATCATCAGGGAAATGCAAATCGAAACCACAAAAAGATACCACTAATACATTTGATCGCACGTTGTCATTTTCCCCTTCCCTGTCTCACTTGCCTACTTCTCTATCAGGGCTACCTAGGCTTAGAGCGAAGTTACAATTTGCCCTTGAATTTTTTTCTCAGTATCTGCTTCCTTGGGGACTCTGGCATCACATTTACATGGAGTGATCTATCACAGAAACAAAGAACAGAATACTACATATTCTCACTCATAAGTGGAACCTAAACATTAATCACAATAGCCCACGGGAGGGCTTGGCAGTCATGAGACACTGTCAGGAGAGGGAGGAAGTGTGGGCACATAACAACACAAAGGTCGTAAACCAGAGGAAGTGAGCACTAGTTGGAAACCCAGACTTCACCGGCACGTACATTACTTATATACCTAATCCTGACTTGAATCTCACATCTCTGTAATAAAATAAAGTTATAAAAAACATTTAAAAAAGAAAGATCTTCAATGCCTCAATCTAGGAAAGTTGCTTGCAAGTTTCTTAGTTCTTTCCTAGACATTTGAATATATATGTATGTTAATTGTCTATGTCTTTTCTCCCCCAACCCCTTCCTCATAGTTAACTGAGCAAGATCATCCCAGGAAAAATCAAATACTGGTCATTCTTAAAAAGTGTTTGGTGAATCTTTTGTGTTACTCCTTGGCACCCAAGTATTAGAGAAAGAAGATTTTGATTTTCTTCTTCTTTTTCTCTCCTTATGAAGAAGAAAATACAAGTTCGCCCATACAACATGCCCTGTAAGTTCTGATGTTTCTGAGAATATTTGCAATCTTTCCCCTCTAAATACATGTGAAACTAGATCAATTGCTTATGTTTTGGATTCCTTTCCAATGATTTCACTGTATGAAATATTCTTTTTTCTTTTTAAAATCTTTAATTTTAAAGATGTAGAGTACAACTCAGGGTTAGGTATACAAATGTTAATTATGCAGGTACCCTTGTTGATGAGGTGTGCCTTCCCTCTTCCCGCAGATTCCCACTGCTGCCAATCCCTTCCCCTGACCCCAGCAGTTTCCCACTACTGTGAATCATTTTCTTACTGTATTACGGTAATTGTTCAAGGTTCACTTATGAGTGAGAACATGTGATACTCAGTTCTTTGTTTCTGTGATAGATCACTCAGTACCATAGCCTCTAAGTTCATCCAAGTTGTTATGAAGTTCACAATTTTGTCCTTCTTTATGGCGGCATAATATTCCATTGTGTATATCTCCCACATTTTTTTAGCCAGTTTTTTTTCGATGGACAGCACAGTTGCCTCCATGTTTTTGCTATTGTGAACAATGTTGCAATAAACATACGGGTTCAGGCTTCTTTTTCATAGAGAGATTTGAGTTCTTCTTGGTATATTCCCCATAAGGGGATTGAGGGATCCTATGGAAGGTCTATTTTTTCTAGTTTATACTCCCACCAAGAGTGTAGAAGTACTCCCATTTTATCGCATCTTCTCCAGCATCTGTTGTTTTCTGAGTTATTGATGATGGTCATCCTGACTGGAGTTGGGTGGTATCTCAGTGTGGTTTTAATTTACATTTCTCTGATCACTAGTGAAGCTAAGCATTTTTTCATTTATCTGTTAGCTGCCCATATGTCTTCTTTTGAGAAGTGTCTATTCATACCTTTTTCCCACTTTGTAAAGGGGCAGTTTGTTTTTTTTTTCTTTTTGGCACGCTTGGGTCTCTTGTAGCTCTTAGATGTTAGACCTTTGTCAGATATACAGTTGGCAAATATATTTTCCCAGTCTGTGGGCTATCTTCCTGCTCTCTTGATGGTTTATTTGGCTTTGCAGAAGCTTGTCAATTTAATGAGGTCCCGCTTGAATATCTTATTTCTTATGGCATGGTCACTTGGGGTTTTGATCAGGAATTGTCTGCCAGTTCCAATTTCCATAAGGGTGTCTCCTGCGTTTTCTAAGGTTCTTATAGTTTGAGGTTTTATTTTTAGGTCTTTGATCCATTTAGAGTTAATTTACATGTATGGTGATAGGTAAGGGTCTTGTTTTAATCTTCTGCATGTGGTCAGCCAGTTTTCCCAGCACCATTTACTGAATAGGTTCTTCTCTCCCCAGTGGTTGGTAGTGGAGGCTTTGTTGAAGATGAGTTGGTTGAGAAATAGAGGTTTTGCCTCAGGAACCTCTATCCTGTTCCATTGTTCTATATGCCTGTTCTTGTACCAGGCTGTTTTTATTATTGTAGCTTTATAACAAAGTTTAAAGTCTGAGAGTGTGATACCTCCCACTTTGTTTTTTTCCTGAGAATTGTTTTTGCTATTGGTGGTCGCTTATATTTCCATATGAATTCCTGTATTGTCATTTCCACATCTGAGAAGAATGCTGCTGGTAATTTAAAGGATATTGCATTAAATCTGTAGATTGCCTTGAGTAAGATGCACATCTTAACAATGTTGATTCTTCCAGTCCATGAACATGGAATATTTTTCCATTTGTTTGTGCTATCTTTGATTTCTTTGAGCAGTGTTAGTTTCCATTATAAAGGTCTTTCACATCTCTGGTTAGAAAGATGCCAAGGTATTTCATTTTGTTGTGGCTATTGTGAATGGGATTGTGCTTTTTAGTTTGGTTTCTGTTTGTTTATTGTTAGTGTATAGAAATGTAACTCTCTTTTGCACATTTGTTTTATACCCTGATACTTTGTCAACCTATTTCATCTGTGTGAGAAGGTTTTTAACAGATTATCTTGGGTTTTCACGGTATAAAATCATGTTATCTTAAAAGAGGAATAACTTGACTTGTTCTTTTTCTATTTGGATACCCCTGATCTCTTTCTCTTGTCTGATTGCTCCATCTAGGACTTCCAAAACTATTTTGAATAGAAGGGATGAGAGTGGGCAGCCTTGTTTTGTTCTGTTTTTCAGGTGAAATGGTTCCAATTTCTCTCTATTTAGCAGTATCCTGGCTGTGGGATTCTCATAGATGGCGCTTACTATTTTGAGGTATGTTCCATCTATGCCTAGATGATCAAGGGCTTTTATTAAGAAGGGGTGCTAGATTTTATCAAAAACTTTTTCCTCATCCAATGATATAATCATGTGGCTTTTGTTTTAACGTGTATTGATTTATTTAATTACTTTTATGGCCTTGCAAATGTTCAACCAGCCCTGCATCCTGAGGATGAAGACTACTTGGTCATGGTGGATGATTTTTGAGATGTGTTGGATCTGGTTTGCTAGGATCTTGTTGAGAATTTTAGCATCTATGTTCATCAAGGATATTGGCCTGTATTTCTCTTTCTTTGTTGGATCTTTACCTGGCTTAGGTATCAATATGATAATAGCTTCATAAAATGATTTGGGGAGAGTTCCATCTTTCTCAATTGCCTGGAATACTTTCAGTAGAATTGGCGTCATTTCCTCCTTAAATGTTTTGTGGAATTCTGCCGGAAAGCCATCCATTCCAGGGCTTTCTTTTGTAGGTAGTTTTCTTATGGCAAAGTAAATTTCTTGGATTGTTATTGGTCTATTTAGGGTCTCAATTTCTTCTTGTTTCAACCTGGGGATGTTGCATGATGTCAGAAAGTCCTCCATCTCCTTTAGGCTTTCAAGTTTGTTTCCATACAAGTGTAAATAGTAGTCTCTGATAATCTTTTGTATTTCTTCACGGTCAGTTGTGACTTGAGCTTTTGCATTTCTGATGGTGTTTATTTGGGCTTTTTCTCTCTTTTTCTTGGTCAGTCTATCCTTTCAAAGAACCAACTTTTTGTTTTGTTGATTTTTTTGTATTATATTTTTGTCTTTTATGTCCTGAATTTGGGCTTTTATTTTGGTGATCTAGATTTTTCTGCTGAAGTTAGGGTTTTGGTGGGCTTGCTCTTCCAGCTTAGTTCCAGCTTACTCGATTTGTTAGGCTATTAACTATGGGATCTTTCCATTTTCTTCATGTGTGTTTGTAGGGATATGAAGTCCCCTCTTAGGACTGTTTTCTTTCCCAGAGGTTTTGTTAAGATTTTTCTTCATTTTCATTTGTTTGCAGGTATCTTTTAATCTCTGGTTTGATTTCCATGTTGAGCCAGAAGTTGTTTAATATCATACTATTTAATTTCTGTGTCTTTGTGGGTTTGGGGGGAACTTTGTTAGTGTTTTTATTTTTATTCCACTGTGGTCTGAGAAGGTGCATGGTTGTATTTTCTCTCATGGAATTTGTTTATGCTTGATTTATGGCTGAGGACATCGTCGATCTTAGGGTATGTTCCATGTGGTGATGAGTAGAATGTATATTCTGTGGTTGTTGGGTGGAGTGTTTTTTAGGTATCGATTACGTCCATTTGGTCAAGTATTATGGTGAAGTTCCAGATCTCCTTGTTGATTTTTTGTCTTGATGATCTCTCTAGGGTCATAAGTGGGATATTTAAGTCCCCAGATATAATAGTGCTAGAGTTAATATCTTTTTTACGTTTACCTAGAAGTTGCTTTATGAAAGTTGGTGCTCCTATGCTGGGTGCATACATGTTTAGGATGGATATTTCTTGTTGATAGATTGAGTCTTTTATCATTATGTAGTTACCTTCCATATCTTTTTTAATTTTGGATGGCTTAAAGAGTATTTTGTCTGATATTAAGATCATGACTCCTGCTTTCTTTTGTGTTCTGTTCACCTGAAGTTTTGTTAGCCATCCTCTTACTTTGAGTCTATGAGTGTCCCTTCTGGTGAGATGAGCCTATGGGAGACAATATATTGTTGCCTCATGATACTTTATCCATTTTATCATTCTATGTCTTTTCAGTGGTGCATTTAGTCCATTCACATTCAGGCTAGTTATTGAGATGTGAGAGTTTATCCCTGTCATGAGGGTCTTATAAAGTTTGTTGTTGTTGTTGCTGTTTATTTGTTTGTTGTCTTTTTTTAATTTTTGTGTTGATTCATGTGTGTTTTCAATCTTTTTCCTGGATTCTTGGGAAGGGCATTGTCATTCATTTTTTTTTTCTTTCTTTCTTCTGTGTTTGTTATTTTCTTAAGTGTTTCTTGTAAAGGTGTTTTGGAGGCAGCATAAACGCTTAGGGATTGAATGTCTGGGCAAGATGTTAATTCTCCATCACTGATGAAGCTTAGCTTTACTGCATAGGTACTTCTTGGTTGAAATCGTTTATCTTTGAGAACTTTTAAGATTGAGTTCCAAGCTCTCCTAGCCTGAAGTTCTTCCATAGATAACTCTGTTGTTATTCTAATTTTCTTCCCCAGTAGGTAGTCTGACCTTTTTCTCTTGCTGCCTTTAGGATTTTTTCCTTTAAACCTACTTTGTGTAGGTGAATTATTATGTGTCTACAAGTTGCTCTTCTCATTTGTTGTCTTGCAGAGGTTCTCTGAATGCCTTGTGTTTAAATGGTCATGTCATTGATGAGTTGAGGGAAGTTTTCTTGGATAATCTTATGGAATGTTTTTTTCCAGGGTGTTTTCTGTATCTCTATCCACCTCAAGGATTCCAATTAATCTTAGGGTCAGTCTCTTGAAATAATCACTCAACTCTTGGTGGCTTTGTTCTGTCTTTTTAAGCTCTTTTCTATGTTTTTAACAGTTTGGGTTAGGGCCATATTTTGGTCTTCAAGCTCTAAGATTCTTTCTTCTGCTTGGTTAATTCTGCTTTCCATGCTTATCAGTTTATTTATTTCATTCACTGTATTCTTTATTGCTGTTATCTCAGTTACTCCTTCATTCTTTCCTCTTGTCTCTTTTCATTTCTATTTATTCTCTCTATTAATATTTTGATATCTGAATTTGTGGTTTGAGACCATTCTGTGGGCTCTTTATTGTTTGTGTTCATCTCAGTGGTTGAACTCCCGAGACTCTTTCTGAGATCCATATTCTTCCTTTGCTTTTTCTTCATTGTACAGATATTTTTTTCTCCTCCCCCCTCCCTTTTTTAACCTCTTCTTTAATTCTGTTGTTCAGGGATGGGAGTAGCTATTACTTCTCTTTGCTCAATCTCCTATACTTCCTTATGTAGATCTTCTGTCTTTATTCAAATCTGAAGCTGGACTGTGGGTGGGGGCTGTACTTTTTGCAATTGTGAGATTCAATTGAAGGGGGAGCTGTGATTCAGAGACTATCTGCAGATCCCAGTATCTGCTGACAGGTGTGTGGCCTACTCGCACTCACTTCCCACCACCTTACGATCTATCCATACAGTTGTAGTATAGATTTTCTTCCTGAATGTAAAATGAGGTAAGAAAAAGCAAAAGAATGGAAAAAGAAAGGAAGAGGATGAGAAGAAGGTGGAGGGAGGGAAGAAGAAGAAGGAAAGCAAACAGGCATACCAACTAACAAATGAAAAGAGACACAAAGACAGAGAAGATTTTTTTTAAAACAGCATACCGACGATCATACAAGCACACAAACTGACAACCCCCCCCCCCCCGATTGATGTACTCTCCCTCAAAAATCCCCATACACAAACAGGAAGTCTATCAAAAACAGCATTAAAATAACAGAAACAAACAAGTACGAAAACGTAATCAAAAACAGAAAGAGAGAAAAGGAAGAAAAGCTAAAACAAAAAACAAAAAAACAAGCAAAACAAAACAAAACAAAGCAAAATTCACGCTGAGATCCTTCCTGTAACTCCAACTTCCCTTCAGTTTTGGTCACCAGCCCCTCTCCTCTGCTCTCAATGCTGGCTGATAGGGTTGCTCTCAGCATGCGTCAGATGTCCCATGCACTACCGAGGGAGAAAGGTGGATCAGATCTGGACTCATCCAGCTTGCTGCCACTGCTGTCAAGTCTCCCACTCAGAACTTTCTGTGCCTGTTCCAGTGTGGGGGTGGGATGCCTGTCTCTCTGAATTTGATGAGGAGATAACCTCTAGATCCCAGGTTGGAGGCTGGGTGGAGCTGGCTGGGGCAATGCAGGTCTCTACCTGGTCCCAAGACAGAGAAAATTGGGCCAGTAGGCATTTCCTCACTGGTGGTGGGGCTCCTTTCCAGCTTTCCCCTGCCCTCTCTGCAGATCTTGAGGATCATGCCACTCTGCATCGCAAGTGATGGTGTGGGCTGGGCGCCAGGTGGCGAGGATCAGCTTCTTTCCACTGCCTTTTTCAGGAGAGCCCCGAGAACAGCTGATTATCCTGCATGCCAGGGGCCCCAATCTCAGGGTGGTGGGGCGTTCTAGTTACCTCTAGAGGAGAGCCCCAGGTGCATGAACCCAAGTCTTCCCTCAGATGTACTTGAACTCACCCACTGGCACACACCCACTCATGCAGAGAGTCTTTATGGACACTTGCTTTTGCAGAGACTCTCACAGTCCAAACTGTTCTGTCACCGCCTTGCCAGAAATAATATTTTTCTAAAACATTGAATTCTTAGAACAAGAGGAGACTACAAAAGTCAACATCTTTGTTCTAGGTATGAGGAAATTGACAGAAGACCACCAAACAATTTGTTTAGAGTTAGGCAGCAGGTTAGCAGGATAATAGGAAATAGAAAGTAGGTTTTCTCAACATCTGTCCAATGTTTTTGGTGCACAGCAAATAGAATATTGGATCTAGAAGTGGTTTGTAAAGTACAGTAAAAATACAATAAAGGTGTATTAGGAACACATTAGTGTAATAAATATTTTGACTAATTATTATACACTAGGGCTTGGTTTTATATACAACAGGGAACAAAGTAGAAAAATATCTCCACTTTCATGGAACTTACATTTTAGTGGGTGAGACAGATAATAAACACACCTAGAAATACATAGAGAACATAGTATATAAGATGTGCTAAACGTCACAGTGAAAAAGCAAACAGAAAAAGGAAGTAGAGAACTTAAGAAATAATGAAAATTATAGTTTAAGAAGATCGTTCATGAAAAGCCTCACTTATGTGATAACATTTGAGCAAACACAAATTTGTTGGTCCTTTTTCAATCCTCTCCTAACCAGTTGCTACTCACTCCCAGTGACTTTCCCCTAAAGAGAATTTTTGGAACCTATCATCACTCTGAACATGGTGGTCTGCCAGTCATATACTTGTTTTCATCAATTATGCTTATCATAGTTTGGAACTATATACTTCTATGTTTTTAAGCTTCTCTGTCACCCTAACTAATGTATTATCCTTATGACGTTTAAGAAAAGTATCTACCTTTTCAGCATTTTATCACCAGAACCCAAAATAGTAATTGGCTGAAACAAGTCCTTAAGTATTTGTTAAATGAATGAATGGATGGAAAGATGGATGAATGGATGGATGTATAGATGAGTGGAAGGATAGATGAGTAGATACAAGGAAAGATGAATGGATAAAGCAGAAACTAAGAAAAATGTTGAACAAGTCTCCAAAGACAGTGCCATGAATTTATTATCTCCTTAAATATGCATGCTGCTACTGACATGGAAGTGGAGGTAACTCTCTTTACCTCCATTCTGGCTTCAGGGCATGGCATGATATTTTGGAACTTCTGGAGATACTAGAGTTCTCAGTATATCCATGAACATAGTAGAAACTATTCCCCCATACATATCCTTGAACATAAAGGAAAACAATTCTACCTCACAAATCATGAAACCCTACCCATGTTGAACATACCCACTGCTTGAGTTTTAAAATGTACATTTTTCCCCTTTCTTTCCCTCACTTTGCCCTTGGAATGTGCCTAGTCTCTTCTTCTGTTTACACCTTCCTGCTTAATTAGAGGACCGACCTTATCAACCAAGCCAATCATCTACCCAGAAGAAAAATAACCAGTGGCACAACTCCCTGACACTGCCCAGCATCAACCCACTTTTGAAGACCCCCAGAGGTCTCCCGGTTGGGGGTGGGCACTGCATGGGTCTCACAGTCTCATGGGTCTAGAAAATGAATTCTTAAAACTCAACCTGTAAAATCCCATTGGCTCTTTTGCTTGGGAGTCGGTAGCTTTAGGACTTAAACCTGACAAGGTCTCTCTTGGTCTGGCTAAAAATAAATCTCTTTCCAGTTTTCTCAACCTTAGTCTTCTGAATTAATTGGGATGTGGGAGCAGAGACCGTTGTGGATTACACTGGGGCTTTGACAAGAAATCCTTCGGCATCTTCATGCATACCTTAGAACACATCATCTGGAGAAGACTGCTTCCATGTTAGAAGACTATTACCCTGAAACTTTCACTGTGGGAAGAAGCTTAAACTAGGTATGTGGAGAGGTCACACAGAAAGAGAGAAACTCAACCAGCCCCAGGTGTTTCAGTCCAAATGTCAGACTCCAGTCCTAGCTGCCATCTGTTTTCAACTGCATGAGAGAATTCAAGTAAGAACTGTTCAGCTGAGTCCAATAGTCCACAGAATCATGGGAAGTCCACAGTAAGCTGTCATTTTAAACCACTACATTTTGGAGCATTTTGTTACAGGACAGTGGATAACTGGAACACTTATAAAAATGCCATATTGAGAAGCTCACATTATCATATGAAACATAACAATCATAAAAATAGAAAAGGCAAATGTGAATGGATCCATTCTGTAGACGAAAAAGATGAAGATTACAGAAGTCAATTGACAGCCAGAAAATGGCACGACTAGGATTAGAATCCAGATCAAGAATAAAAAAATAGAGTCAAGAGATATAAAAGAGGATGAGATGAAAACAAAATGCAGCCGGGCTCGGTGGCTCAGCCTGTAATCCCGTGCCTTGGGAGGCTGAGGTGAGTGGATTGCCTGAGCCCGTGGGTTTGAGACCCGCCTGGGCAGGCAAAACCTCATCTCTACAATAAATCAAAAAAATTAGCCAGGTGTGGTAGCGCGCGCCTGTAATTCCAGCTACTCGGAAGGCTGAGGTGGAAGGATCGCCAGAGCACAGCAGGTCGAGGCTGTGGTGGCCGGGAGCGGTCACTGCACTCCAGTCTGGGCGATCGAGTGGGACTTCAACTCAAAAAAGAAAAGAAAAGAAAAGAAAACAAAATGCTTTATACCTTCAATCTGTATGACCTTTTCTCCAATCTTTCTTAACTGATTTAACTGAAGCTAAGAATATACAATTCAAGTAGTCATCCCTGAGCTAATTTTTAATCTTCTGCCCACCCTGCAGGACTGCACGAGTGATATAATTAAAAGTAAAAGGAAAGAAAAGACAATCTTTTGTGCCTGGAGTAGCAACAGCCTCTGTCCTTACACTCTTCATAGTAACTGGGAAATATGTCCTCCAACTCTTGGGTCCTTCTAGCTGTTTTTGGACTTGATCCAATCATTTAGCAAGTACCAAGAAGCCCAATAGAGCAAAAAGTTCAAAGCTACTTCCTGTTAATTAGCCTAGGCAGTTTTGAAGGTCCCAGCTGTGCAATTCATTTTCATGTGCAGTATCCCCAATTAGGCCAACTCTGTCTGAAATTTCTGGAGCCACAACTTGATAATCAGCGGAGAGATACACCAAGCTAACATAAGGTCAAAGTAGATTTTCTTTAGTGGTTCCCTCAAGACAACACTTCAAAATCACTTACCAGAGTAAAAATTGTATTTCATATACTTCATGAAAATAAATGTTCAGTCCTTAAAAGGGAAGTATCAATGATTAAACATCTAGCGATTTCTCTTTTTGCTACAACCTACAGGAACAAACATTATGTTCTTTCCCTGACTTGTCTGAGCCATTTTCTCCTGTTTCAAAATAAACTGCCCTTCAGTGACAGGTTTCCCTTCCCAGAAAATTTGGTCAAAAGCTCCACGTTGAATTGCTAACTAAGGAATCCGTTTAGCTCTAAGTACCTGCCATGTAAATGTTATTTTTTAAGGAAAGTGGTCTTCTTTTCTGCAAGTTAGTATAGAAGACCCATCTTTCACAGTCCTTCCATGCCAACACCCCCTTTGAAAATAAATTTCCCACAGCCGGGCATGGTGGCATGCGTCTGTAGTTTCAGCTACTTGGAAGGTTGAGGCAAAAGGATCGCCTGAGCCCAGCTGGTCAAGAGGCTGCGGTGGCCGTGAGCGTGCAGCTGCACTCAAGCCTGAGCAACAAAAGTGAGATTCCAACTCAAAACAAACAAACAAACAAGCAAGAAAATAAATTTCCCACTCACAGGACCTGAGAAGTGACCGATGCCAAGAGACATGACTGATTGACTAAGGCAGTTAATCATTTCACCAGCCTGTGCTTTGCCATCTTTCATTCAAGTGGAAAATCAGCCTGCACCAATCAAATCCTTTCTCTCTCTGGAATTCAGACAGAAACATGGAGCAAAAGCAGCATCAGCCGAGGCAGCAGCAGCTGCTCAAAGTCATCACAGAGTGAGAGGTGAGAGGGACATACTGGGTCTCAAGCAAGCCAAAGTGATGAGTAGCCTATAAAGTAGAGAGATGAATACAGAGTGCAAAAAACCAGCTGGTATAAGGAGGAAGTTGAAGCAGATGTGAAATGTGAAATGGAATTACCCTGAGAAGGTAAATGAAACCATGTGCTTTGGAGTGAAAACAGTTTGGACCCAGTCTTAAAGTTTAGGAAAGGCCTCTGTGTGATCTGGAGGTGTCCTCCTCAGTGCTGGGCACACAGAATCACTTTGAGAGAGCCTGGTGTAAACGTTCCCCAGGGGGTGATGTAACTGGAGAGATAAGAATCTGGCCCAACCCAATGTTGTCATCTGGAAAGTATAAAAACTTTGTGAGCAAAATTAAGTTTGACTATTTTCCCATGTAATTCTGAGTCATTTTGCTGGCTTTTCTGAAATTTGCTCCAAGTTTCAGCCAGAAAACACCAGAACACTCCAGACTGAGAGGCTTCTGTGTGTTTTGTGGCCAATTACCTCATACCATCCCCTGAGTGTACAACTACCATCCCCAAAGGTTCTTGTCTGGTTCCTGATAACCAAAATTCTTCAGAACCTAATGTTTCCTTTCCTTATATTCCTCCACAGATCCAAGGATGGGGGCTTTTTCATTGTTTTGTTTTATTATTTTTTTAATCTACTAGTCCCAAAAAACAATTTAAATTCTTTCTTATCTTTTTTTGGCTTCAATGAATAACAGTCTTGCTTTTATCTTACCATAAAAGCAATATATGCTTATTGTAGATAAACTGAAAAATACAGAAGAAATGACAGAATAAACAGTATTTCCCACCTAGAGACAACCAACATTAACATTTTAATATACTTTTTCTGACTTATTTTTATGAATATATTTATTTAGAGATATAAAATTAGATATTTTTGAATTACATATATTCTGATATTTTCTCTTAACATGATTTTATGAAAATTTTAGATTATCATTAAATATTTTCGACAGCATTATTTTAAAGTTGCTGCAGAATACCCTTTCAGATGAAAAGACAGTGATTTACTCAACTGTTTCCCCATTGTAAATCTACAGTAGTTCAATGCATCAGCAATCATAATTCTTCCATAGCAGTTTTTGTTGTCGCTTTGGGTCTCATGACAAAAACAGATGGCAAACGCAAAGGTTAATGTGGCGAGTCGGTGCCTATGACTCAGCCGGTGTTGAGTCCTAACTGAACTATTGACTTCGTCATGAACTTGGGTAAACTGCTGGACGTCCTAAACGCCAGGTTCCTTATCTCTGAAATGGGGATAATAAAAGTCATCCCTTTATAGGTTGTTGGGAAGATTAAATAAATTCATATCTGCAAACTGCTTACAGAAGTGCCTAGCACTTTAAACTGTTTTTATTATTATAGTACGGTTAGGGGAAGCAACTATCTTCATTTCTGGCGCTGACTTTCATCAACAAAGGATGAATCCCTTTAGTAAAACCTCTAGCTTCCTTTCACCCATTATTCCTCAGGAGAATAGGGTGAACCTACCTTGTTGCTAACTTTGCAAAAACAAAGGGGTAGTATGTATACTGTAGTAGGCTAAATAGTAGCCCCCTCAAAGAAATGCCTAGGTCCTATTTCTTAGAATCTATAAATGTGAACTTACTGAGCAAAAGGGAACTTTTTCATGGCCAGTGTAATTAAGGATCCTGAGGTGACATGACCCTGGACCTGAGGTGGGTCCTATATCTAAGGCAGGATTTCTGATAGCAGAAAAAGACAGAAGGGTATAAGACAAGACAAAGCGAAGAAAGTGATTTGAAGACCCATGTGAAGATGGAGGTGGACATTGGGGTGATGCAGTCACAAGTTAAAGAACTCCTAAAGCTACCAGAAGAGGTAGGGAAACGTTCCACTCTGCAGGCTTTGCAAGGAGCACAGTCCTGCCAACACCTTGATGTCCAACTTCTGTACCCCACGGCTGTGAGGAAATAAATTTCTGTTGCTTTAAGGCACCAGCTCTGCATCAATTTGTTATGGCAGCCTCAGGAAAGTAACGCACATCTTCCAGTCCCTTCTGCTGAGTAGAAAGTGCCATAGAGACCACATGATCTTTTTCTTATGGTATTATGATAGTTGCTCAAGGTTCACTATGAGTGCCCCATGATTTTGAAATAAAAAATCTAAAAGTTAAAGAAAAAGAAAAGAAACCACATTACCTACTCTGTGGCTCTAGGTCCCAATCCACACATGCCCAAGGCCCCGGCTTGGGCAGACCTGGAGGGTTTGACCTTGCCTTCACTAGGAAGGATGAGTCTGCCCAACAACAAACGCCAATATCAGGAAGCCCACCTGACAGTATGTATTCATGACCCTGTCTTCCATTTTGGCTTTATTGGCATTAAAAGAGATCGTTTAATCTCTGAATGACTGACTCCTCATTGTCTTTCTTTCAGTTGTATAGAATTCAGGAGGGAGACCCCCATAGCTACAATAAACTTTGGTTACTTTTATCTTTAAACTCATCACTCGTGTCTGCTCTTAGGGAAAGAGTGAAATTCTTTTATGCAAAGAACAGAGTCTATTTAACTGCTTTCATACACACTCTCGTTTTCTCCACTTCATATTCTTTCATCTTACTTTTGGATGATTTCTGAAGGCTTCTGCCCTGTCTCAGGCTCCTGTGATCTCAGCATCGAATGCTGGGTGCTTGCCTCTGGCTTGCTGTTTGAATTTGTTCTCTCTTAACCTCTCAATGCCTTCCCAGTGCTGTGTTCGATTTGTTCTCCCACTCTTGGGGCTTGACCTAGCATGAGCTTTTTTCCCCATTTTCACTTTGCATCAGCCTCAGACCCTCATGACTTTGTATCAATAAGCCTATGATGGTGAGTAATAGGTCAACTCTTATGTGGATTATCATCTCATGCAATTTAAAAAACATAAAATATAGTAGGGTGTTTTTACTAGAATTTAATGTATTGAATGTTTATGCTCTGTATCTCCAACACAATCATGCTTTTTTTAATACGCAAAATTTAGTCTTTCCTGAGTGACCCATTCCTTCAACTCCACGCCACTAAAAAAAGCTATTGTCCTTGTTACTACTTGCTAAGTAAGTCATGGGATGCCTTGTAATGCTTCATAATTATTACATACCTCTAGTTCTTATTTTTTCAACTAGATTATAAAAACCTGGGAAGGTATGTTCTTTAAACCTTAGCGGGAGCAGGCTTTTGCTTAAAACTCTATGCTTTAGAGCAGGCAAGTCCAACTTGTGGCCTACAGGTCACATGTGGCCCAAATAGCTAGTAATGTGGCCCCACAAAATCTTTTAACATCTATATTTTTTTAGCATTTCTTTTCTTTGTGACCCCAAGTGTAGTTCCATTTTTGAAGCTCGCCATCATGTCTTATTCATGACATTGCTTTTTGACAACACATGCATTTGTGAGCTGTTATTTTCAATTATGAAGCACACAAAGAGCAAAATTCGAACAAATGTTCTGATGTGCACCTTGAGAGCTCACTAAGGATGACAACCACTTTCATCAAATCAGATATTGATAGATTAGTTTTACAAAAACAAGATCAAATTTCCCACTAGTCTGATATTGTTCTCATTTTTCTATACTATATAATAAAATACACATAAAAAAGAAGTTTTATAATGTATATACACTAGCTATTTTATATAATTCATGTACAGCCCAAGACAATTCCCCTTTACTTCCTGCAGTCCAGAAATGCCAAAGGTTGGACACCCCATTAAACACAAACACATATACATTCACATATGCACACCGCACAGAAATGTTTCTTTCATTTGTGACCTTACACTTCATGCTGACATACAACCTCAACCATATAACCTCAACCGTAAACATCCTCTCTTCACACTATTCAGGGCCCAAGGAAATGCTTCTTATATCTCTTTCCCTCTTTCTGTGAAGAAAGGGTAACTCCCTCCAAATGTCTTGAAGGTTTGTGGGTCATGCCAACTGCTGAGTTTGAACACGGACGCTGCTTCAGAATCCAGGGAGGACTTGAGCAAGAAGATACTAAGGTAAGAGAAAAGACAGACTCCTTAGTTTATTCCATATTTTTTCCAGATGGCACGACTACAATAAATTATTCCATAATAAAGAGTGGCTTTTGCAAGAATGACAAGAGTTCATTGTGTTCTAATTCATGGTATCAGAGGTATGCAAGAAATAGGTATTGCGATATAACATATTTAAACAATCTACTTTTATTGATACCATTTAAGTATTTAATTGGAATGCAATTTATAAACCATAGAGTTAGAGCCCTGTGTTTGTTCTCCTACCCAGTGGTCTACAAAGAAGAGGGAACGGCTTGCCTTGAAGGAAGGAACTATGTCTGATGCTCTTGGGCCTGCCTTCAAGATCTCGCTTATGGCTCTGCATTTAGGAAGATGCAATGTGTGTTTGTCACATGAATCAAAACTGAATATCAGAAGCTGGATCTTCTTGTAAGAATAAGAAAGCAACTGGTTTGGGAATCCACATATAGGGAACATGATCCGGCTTACTGGGGGAACTGCAGGCAGAAACCAATTAAACTCAACTGTAGAATAGTCTTAGCGGAGTGCCTCTGCAGGCATAGAAAGGAAATGGCTGCAAAAATAGTGCTTTTGAGAATAGAACAGTCTTGAAGATAAGCTTGATCCCCAAAGGTGTTATTTTTCTCTCCTTCAGTTAAGATGCTAATAAAGATCCTTCTGCAGAAGAAGAAAGCAGAGATTATGGAAGGTAATTATAGGAGGGGAAAAGTACAGAGGAAATGAGGAACTGTCTACGAATTATATATGTGTGGATTTTCACAAACCATTCAGAAATGAGCGCACAAAGAACACGAGGACTGAACTTTGACCACGTGCAACTCTGCCATCAGAGAATTCAACCACCACCTCATCAGCTAAGACACTGGAAATAAAGTAGCCAACAGTCCTGGGGTGAAATAGAGAAGGCAGACAGCACAGAAACAGAATGCCAAGATCCTGAAGAGGATTAGTTGGTGGCTGTACACATTTATCAGCTCATAATTACAGTAGATACATATAAATGACTCACTGTGAAAGTATGATTGCTCACATTTAATCCTGTTGTTTTTATGAAATCCTAAACTAAGCACTTTCTTAGGCCTAACCAAGAAAGAGGTCATTCCATTTGATGCCTAGATAGGGGAACCCATGAAACATACTTAATAATGACAGAAAAAAATGAAATGAGGAAAAAGTAAATGCATACTACAAATATCATGCCTCAAGAATCAGTTAATACATTATACTGCACAATCACAATAATAGCAGGAGAAAACTGGTATGATCTGCAAACTACCACTGAGTAATTTAAGATACATAGATTGCAACTAATATGCCAAGGTCGTATAATGAGTAAATCATCCTGCCAGGATTCACATTCAGGATATCTCACTTGAAAACACCTATTCTTAGCACTTGGCACTTAATTTTTGACCCAAGTACTAAGACACACAGTTGACTTGAGACCAAGAATAGATGAAATTATTAGTTAGTGCATTAGTCTTCTGTTGCTGCTGCAGCAATTACTACAAACTGGGTGGATTAAAACAATTCACATTTAGGTATCGTCATATAGTTCTGGAGGTCAGAAGTCCAAACAGAGCCAACAAGACTGCACATCTTTTGTAGGCTCTAAAAGGATAATGTTTCTTTGCCTTTTATAGCTTCTAGAAGTTATTAGTTTTCCTTGGCTCATGGTATCTTCCCCCCTTCCTCTTCAAAGCCCATCACTCCAACCTCTACTTCTGTCATCACATTTCGTTTTCCTGTCTTTGCTTCTCCTTCCTCCCTCTTACAAGGACTTTGAGCTCACCTGGATAATATAGGCTGATTTCGCTATTTCAAGATCCTTAACTTAATTACATCGACAAAGTCCCATACTCTATGTAAGGCAACATACGCATAGGTTCTGGGGATTCGAATAAGAACATCTTGGGAGGGCCATTATTCAGTCCATCAAGTGTTTTTTTTTTTTTTTTTATTAATTGATAGTGGCAGGCCCATAATGGACGTTTTACCTTTATTGAGTGCTGGCAGGGGTCAGAGTCTTCTACAAACAATGAAGGATCAGAGTATTTTCCTGCCCCACTGTTCACCTGTATTAAAGAAAACCTGTACTCCTATGATTGCAAACCAAAATGCTCAGGGAGACAATGAGGGACTCAGTAAAAATGACAACAGGTGACAATGGCCTTTGATTGATCCTTTCTGGGCATCCAGATGACAAGAGGCCCCATCACAAAGGCCCTGGCTTGGGGGAATCTATGTAAACAAGTCTTACATGGGCTTTCTGGAATGGGGTACATCTGGAAAAAGCACTTGATCAAAGAGATGGAGACCTCTAACTTGGGGAAAGAGTGGAAACCGGTTTCTTTGCATTAGGAGGTATATGCAAAATCTCATGGGCTGTAAAAAATAAAAATTCAGGAAAGTTAAATCGACTCCAAATTCTCTTTCTTCTCTTGCCCTCAGATATGCATCACTCATTATCTCTGGAGACTCAGAAGGGTGGAAGTTTGCAAGAGGGGTAAGGGATGAGAAATTACTTAATACATTATTCAGGTGATGGTTGCTCTCAAAGCCCAGATTTCACTACTACACAATATATTCATGTAATAATATCACACTGTGCCCTCTAAATTTATATAACTAAAAAAAATTAAACAAAACATATATTTTATTCCAGCCAAACATCCTGGACCTCCATTTCTTCTCCTGCAAAGTGGGAATGATAACTCCCTAGTAAAGATTGCCAGGAGGATTAGATAGCATACCATTCACAAAGTGAATTCTTTCCAATGCCTGGCACACAGCTCAGAAGAGAGTACTCCACAATTCCTGGCATGCAGTTTAAAGTAATGGTCATTTCACTGTGGTTCTACGTCATGTTCAGGTTTGCTTCACAGACTGATTGTGTAAGCTCTGACTCTGTTTCTAAGAAGTTTGCTTTTCCTCACTGAAGGATAGACTAATAAATATTTGCCAAATAGGTCTCCTAAAATACAATAACTTAGCAGAGATCGCAATTTAAAGGTTGTGGCCCATACACTGCCATCTTGAAACCCAGGGTATATGTGACACATAAAACGTATACTTTAAAGGTACTCTAAAAATCTGATACATTTCCATATTTATGAATGAAAGCGTGCTAGTAAGTGCCTTCATCAGTAAATGAATGACTGTGCCTATGATGCCTGCCTTTGTTATTCCCTGGTTCTCAGGAAGCTTCTTTTCCTGTTTTCTTTTCTCCATCCATTTAAACCATGGAATCTTCACAATGTCCCTCAAGGCTTTCCTTCCATCTCTGACCCCTCTTCTGCCATCTCCCATCTTTGGCCATCTTGTCCTCGATGCCTTAGATTTTAGCTCTTGGTTCGTAGTAACTTGTGTTTTCTTGTAAAAGAGTCATCTGTCATTTTATATGCCAAACTGAATATATCTTGCTGACTCATCAGAGTTCTCCAAAACAGAGGCACTCATTCCTCATCAGGCCCAAGTTTTTCTTTCTAGAAGTAGATGTTGGCCTTCCTGTAGATTGCTTAGCTTTGGTTCACCTCGAAGCCGGTTTGGCAACAAGGATCCAGGTGCAAGTAGAAAACTGAGAAGCAAAACGGGAAAACAGACAACAAAAAGTTTGCTATCACTGTGGTTACTGGAGAATTCTAGAACAGTTATAGAACATGTGCTTCAGAGTTAAGCCATGTGAGGGACTAGTAAGCTGCAGTATTTCTACACAAACCCCTGCATGTTTGTGTCTTTGCTTGAGGACTGCTGGGGCAATGGGCAGGGATACCCTAGTATCTAGTCAGTCCCATCATGGGCAGACTGAAATTAAACCTTTGAGAAAAGTAACCAGGGGATGGTGGTTTAAATTCCCAGGGCCAGAATGTGGGGAGGGACACCAACAGCCTCTGCCACAGGAGTTAAAGCGAAAAACCGAATCGATCAAACCTGGACTCAAAATCAAAATTTTGCCATACCACATAAAATCAAATTATTTGCCTTCCTTTCTCTAAACCTGACTCCCTTCTAAAAACTGGAGATTGCAATAATGTTTACCTTTGAATATATCATACTGTAAAAAATAATTCTTACTGTAAAAAATAAATAAAATGCCGGGCTCGGTGGCTCAGCAATGTAATCCCGGACCTTGGGAGGCTGAGGTGAGTGGATTGCCTGAGCCCGCGGGTTCGAGACCCGCCTGGGCAACTTGGCGAGACCTCATCTCTACAATAAATCAAAAAATCAGCCAGGCGTGGTAGCGCGC
>CAUYQG010136640.1:0-11397 GCA_963574415.1 Tarsius wallacei | reverse complement strand
AAAAGTGTGTCCAGTGCCACAGTGTTGAAAGGAGGAAAGCACAAGAGGCAAACCTGAAAGAGCTTTTTGGGCAGAGGCAGGTCAGGTCCCTAGCTTCTCTCATACAGACACCACCAAGAGCAGAGGCTTCACCTGGGGAGGGAGAGGTTACTCTGAGGAAGTCTTATCTCCAGAATCAAAGAATGGATAAAGGGCATATTGGATAATATCTCAATATCTGTGAATAATGATTGGCCACTACCATATTTACAATAAGACTCTGACCTTTTTACAAGTTTACCATATTTAGGCCAGGTGCAGTAGCTCACGCCTGTAATCCCAACACTTTGGAAGGTGGAGATCAGAGGATTGCCTGAGCCAAGGGTTAAAGACCAGACTGGGCAACTTGGCAAGACCTCGTCTTTACAATAAATCAAAAAAGTAGCCAGGCATGGTGGAGCTCCTGTGATTTCAACTGCTTGGAAGACTGAGGCAGAAGATCACCTGAGCCCAGCAGATTGCAGCTGCAGTGGGAGTGAATGTGCCTGGGCGACAGAGTGTGACTCCAACTCAAAAACAAAACAAAAAAAGTTGCCTATTTAAATTGATCTTATATACCAGAATTCAGATCATGAATGGCGATAAAGTATTACTGTTAAGCAGTACTGATTAAAGTAAGACTGGATTGAGGTTAAAAGGTTATGTTGTGTTTTTTGTGTTTTGATAGTAATGCAGCTCAGTAAGTGCTGTCATCCCTTTCTTCTTGTTTAGATTTGATGGAATTTAAAGTTAGATTGGTCGGTATTTGGTTATTGTTCAGTTTTTTTAAAGGTAATTTTGCCACCTTTTTTTTTTTTTTGAGTTGGAGTCTGACTCTGTCACCCAGGCTAGAGTGCAGTGGCATGCTCCTGGCCACCACATCCTCTACTGCTGGGCTCAGGTGATCCTTCCGCCTCAACTTTCCAAGTAGCTGGAACTATAGGCACGTGCCACCATGCCCAACTAATTTTCTTTTTATTTATTGTAGAGATGAGATCTCACCAAGTTGCCCAGGCTGGTCTCTAACCCATGGACTCAGGCAGTCCTCTTACCTCGGCCTCCCAAAGTGCTGGGATTATAGGCTTGAGCCACCATGCCCAGCCTTAATTTTGCCATCTTAAAATATTCACATAAAGAAACAAGACACCTTGAAAAACAGCCTACATGGGATCAGATCTGCAAAGGATTTAGACAATGGGAACATCAGATACAGATTTTAAAAGTTAGTCTTCCAGGTGGCTGGAACTACAGGCGCACGCCATCACAGCCAGCTAATTTTTTGATGTATTATTGTAGAGCCGAGGTCTTGCCAGTTTGCCCAGACTGGTCTTGAACCCCTGAGCTCAGGCAGTCCTCTCGGATTTGCCTTACTAGACTCTAGTGTGGCCACGTACTCTTTGAGCTATGGCTGCTACCATGTGAAAAACAGAACAGGGCCGGGTTCGGTGGCTCAGCCTGTAATCCCGCACTTTGGAAGGCCGAGGTGAGTGGATTGCCTGAGCCCGCAGGTTTGAGGCCCACCTGGGCAACTTGGTGTAGACCTCATCTCTACAATAAGTCAAAAAATTAGCCAGGCGTGGTAGCGCGCACCTGTAGTTCCAGCTACTTGGAAGGCTGAGGCGGAAGGATTGCTGGAGCCCAGTAGGTCAAGGCTGAAGTGGCTGGGAGCGTGCCACTGCACTCCACTCTGGGCGACAGAGTGAGATTCCAACTCAAAAAAAAAAAAAAAAAAAAAAAAACAGAACAGGTGAGGAAAATAGGAAGCACAAAATAAGATAGTAGATTTAAGACTAAATGTATCAGTAGTTTCATTAAATGTAAATAAACTAAATGCTTCAGTTAAAAGACAGATTATTAACATGTTGAATTTAAAAACAAAAACAGAAAACCATTTGCTACTTTAAAAAGATATCAAAAGCAGTGGGATACAGAAATGTTGAAAATTAAAAGATGAGACAGAAGATAAATCATGTAAACACTTGCCAAAAGAAAACTGAGGTAGTCATACTAGTATTAGACGAGCTCGGCACAGTGGCTCACGCCTGTAATCCCAGCACTTTGGGAGGCAGAGACAAGAGGATTGTCTGAGTCCAGAGGTTCAAGACCAGCCTAGGCAACTTGGCGAGAGCTCACCTCTATAACAAATCAAAAAATTAGCTGGGAGTGGTGGTACACGTCTGTAGTTCCAGCTACTTGGAAGGCTGAGGCAGAAGGATCACCTGAACCCAGCAGGTTGAGGCTGCAGTGGTCATAAGCTTGCCACTGCACTCCAGCCTGGGCAACAGAATGAGACCCTGACTCAAATAATAATAATAATAAAAAGGCTAGGCAAGGTGGCTCACACTTATAATCTCAGCACTTTGGGAGGCCTAGGTGACAGAGGATTGTCTGATCTCACGGGTTTGAGACCAGCCTGGGCAACTTGGCAGAACCTTATCTCCACAGTAAATCAAAAAATTAGCCGGGCGTAGGTGGCATGCGCCTGTAGTTCCAGCTACTTGGAAGGCTGAGGCAGAAGGATCACCTGCGCCCAGCAGGTTGAGCCTGCCTTGGCCGTGAGCGTGCCACAGTATTCCAGCCTAGGAAACAGAATGAGACTCTGACTCATAAATAAATAAATGTGAAGTAAAAGTACATCTGAACACTAATGTTGATGAGACAGAAACATGAAAGGAAAGAAGGACGCAGCCCTGAGTGAGCTGAGCTGCAGGTGTTGGGGAAGAGTCACACAGGGGCCTCCTCAAGGCTGGCAGCCTTCTATGAACTCTGACCACATGGTATCCACATGAGTGCTTGCTTTATAATGACTCCATTGTGTTGGCCATTTCATGTACTATTCTGAATGTGTATTATGTTCTACAATAAACTAAACTGAAACTGAATTCAAATCTTGGCTCTACCACCATGCCATGGGCACTAGCCCCAGTTTGTTCATCTGTTTGTCAGAAATTCTGTAATATACCTCTCAGTGTTGTTGTGGGAATTAAATGAGGAGAAGTGCCTAGTGTGTAGCAGTAGGAGTCCCCTACATCCTCCCTGCACTTGCTTTTCTTTCTCTCACCAGCCATTACTGACCAAAATAAGTCTCTGGCCTTACTGGAAAGCTAGATGCTTTATTCCTTTAAATCCCTCCCTAATGTGTTTCTGTCAGCTCATCAGGAATATTTTCCGCAGTGGTGAGAAGTAGAGCTTAGGGGCATCTCTTCCCAGTCGCCCTGGCTGGCCTCTCTTCCTTCTCTGGATTTTCAAACAGGAAGTCCCAAGGATAGGCCCTGGGCAACCATCTCTGCTTCCTCACCAGGAAAGCTCACTAGTTTCAAGACTTAGCTGCTATTTTCTGCTGATGACTAAAATTAACAAACAAACAAAAAACACCACTCCCTGCCCTGATCATTCCGCTGGTCCCCAGACTTACATATCAGCTATTCGTTGAGATCTCCATTTGGATGTCCAAGACACATCAGACTTAACATCCAAACCAAATACTTGCCTTCTCTCCATAAACAGATTCCCTACTCAGACTTCTCAGAAAATGGCATCATCACTGTCTACCCTCCGTTAAAGGAAAAACCTGGGTGTCATCCTTGATATCCTCTCTTTCCATTCACATCCCACATGTTTGGCTGCTGGCTCCATCACAGAATATTTTAGCCAGTCTCTCTTTGTGCAGCCCCACTACCACCACCCCACGAGGGCAAGCCACAGATGTCTGCCCTGCTCCCCACCTCTACCTCTACCTTTTATCCACTCTCCACCCAGCAGCTGAAATGATCATTTTAAAATGCAGACCATTTTTCATCTCTTCTTTGCTGAAAGCCCTTGAGTAGCATCTCACATCATCGTTAACCAGGCCCTCCCGGAACCATCCTCTGGCCCACTCTGTTCTTTTCTTCCCCTGCTTGCTGCAGCCTGGCCTCACTATCCCTCTGTACTGCTCCTGCCAGAAAGCTCTGGTTTGTCATCCAGGGCTCAACTTGAGTGGCAGTCTATCTAGGGTAGCCCCATCACCCTGTTTGACTTTCTCCTTCACACTTATTATTGACTGATGCATGTCATCATGCAGTAAGCCCCCGATGACAGGGTCTTGTTCCCTGCTCTCTCCCCAGCCCCAAGCTGGTGCCACATTCCACTAGACTCTAAATACCCATCCCACGAGCTAGCAGATAGTCATGGCTTTTGTTGGGCAGCTAGTAGGATTGAAATTGGCCACCCAGAAAAACATCAGAATGATGTTTCCATCCTGGCATCATTTTCAGTCAGCAAAGTTGGTTGAAATGCCTGTACTAGAGACAGCCATCTCTCCAGCAAAGAATTGCAGCTTTTCCTCTGGGCCCCAGACTCCCAGGCCCAGTGCAGCATCCCAGGATTAGAGTCAGCAGTCTGCACACAACCTTGAGCATGGCTTTGCTGCAGCCCTGTAACGGAGCACACGGGCATCTTGGTGGTGTTCAGCAGCAGCAGTATGGCTTCTAACAGTGCTACGGTGGAGGCCAGCAGTCCCAGGGGAAGGAATTGATGAATAGAAAAGGAGAGAAATACTGTCTTGGTGGCCAGCTGCTGCTGTCTGTCCAGTCATTTGAAGGTGATGGAGCTCAATGATTGGAAACCAGGTGTTTTTGTGATTTAGAGAGGCATAAAGGAGGAGCCAAAGAAATAATTTTCTTTCTCCAAAGAATCTATCTCTATGACCCTCAAGAGTCACTCTTTCAGAACCAGCACAACCTGGAGGTTACACAGGAAGAAAGCAGTGAGAAGAAAATTAATATCACCATTCTTCCCGTCTAGCCCTTGAGATATTTGCAAGTTAGATCATCTGTGGAGGTGGAAAGGGCATGTGTTGGGCAGATTGCTTCTTTCTATTGCATTTCTCAGGGCAGAAAATCCCTGTCTCCTTGCATAGATCCCAGGCTTTATTCTAGCCTGGAAGTGTTTCCATGGCCCACTGCTTTGTGGTATTGGGAGCTTCATTTTATCCACTCTTCATCCCATGTCTGTGCTGCCTTGAATGCTCTCTTGGGGAGCTAGACGCTGGCTCTGCTAGGAGCAGCATGATAATGCATTCCTGAAGTTAGCCCTGCCTGCTTTGAGCACAGGGAACCCCCTGCACATCCCTGTGCTCGCTCTTTTCCTGACCCGTGTGCAGGAAGTCTCTCAGAGCGTTCAGCCACAGGTGACCACATGAGGTCAGCTTATCATTGGCTTTCTCCCCTGCAGAGTCCGCTGACCTCCTGAGGGGTGGGCTCCCAGATAGTAGGTACAGGTTGAGTATCCCTTATCCAAAATGCTCGGGCCAAAAATGTTTTAGATCTTGAACTTTTTTGGATTTTGGAATGTTTGCATTATACCTCAAGAGATATCTTGAAGATGGGATCCATGTCTATACACAAAGTTCATTTGTTTTATATACACCATGTATACATAGCCTAAAGGTAATTTTATACAACATTTTCTAAAATTGTATGCCTGAAACAAAGTTTGTGTACATTGAATCATCAGAAAGTAAAGCTGGTTGGGCGCGGTGGCTCAGGCCTATAATCCCAGTACTTTAGGAGGCTGAGGCAGGAAGATCATTTGAGGTCAGGAGTTTGAGACCAGCGTAGGCGACATAGCAAGACCCTGTTGCTATAAAAAATAAAAAAAGAAAGCAAAGGCATCAGGTGTGGAATTTGTGGTGTCATGTTGGTGCTCAAAAGTTTTGGATTTTCAGATTAAGGATGCTTACCTTGTCCAGACATATTTCTTGGCAGCATCTTCTTCCATTTCTCCCTCCCTCTCCATTGGCCTAGATCTCAGGAAAATTGGTGGCAGATAAGTAAATGTGGGTTGGAAGATTCAAAAGATGTCAGAACCTGTTGTGTCTAACCTGGTTCTGAAAGGAAAAACTAGGAAATCCCTTAGGTTCTTACATATTTTATTAAAGAAAGCAAAGAGCCTCTTAAATGGGCCACAGAAGGCAACAGTAGCAGAAAGGGATACTGCACTCTGCCCCCAGGCTTCCCTGTGGACTGGGCTGAATCATGCTGGGTCCCCACAGGGCTGGGCTTAGGCCAGAAAAACACCAAGTTGGAAAATGAGTAAGAGCCATGATTGCACTTATCAGCAGGGCGGTTCTGTTCTGTACTGTGACCCACTTAAAGTGCCTGAAAACATCCTGGCCTGGTGACCGACCACCTTTGAGGACGTGGCCTTTCTAATGAGTCTTTTCTCTTTCTGCAGTATCTGGTCTCTTGGTCTCTGCTCCAGTTGCCCGGAGTTCTGAGACTCTGGTGACAAAGTCAAGTCAGAAATGGGTAGCAAGAACCCTGTACCCCAGAACATCTCTCATTGCTATTTTTAGTTTTATTTTTCACAAAGCAGTTCTCACAGAGTTTCATTGTATTGTCAGAGGGGTGTTGTAATTTTTACTCCTGTTTGACAAAGAAGAAAAAAAATAAGGCACAGAAAATTATCCTGTCCAAAGTTACGCAAATAGTAAATATCAAAGCCACTGTCATCCTCAGCACCTTTTCTGTCTCTTGGCGGTGGGGGAGTGCACATCCAGTTTTGTTCATGGTCAGCTCTTGGCAGTAAACCAAGGCATCCTGTTAGCAGCTGCAGCTGGCTGCGAATGGGAGAATAAAGTCACCAGACCTGCCTTGATAGCCTTTGTGTGGATTGCCCTTGAGAATTCAATTGCATCCTGCATGTGTGCCCCTCATTTCTGTCTGAGTCCTTTTCCTAAGCCTGAACTCTGTCTGCACCTGCCTATTTAGCGCCCAACCTGGGCATTGCTCTTGATAGTCTCAAGGTCAGCTGAACCCAGCACAGCTTCCCGGAACCTGCAAGGCCTTTATTCATGCTCAGTGAGCATCTAATTTAAGTATCACTTCCTTTTCTTTAAAGGAAAGTTAGGGCCAGGCACAGTGGCTCATGCCTGTAATCCCAGCACTTTGGGAGGATGAGGTGGGAAGATCGCTTGAGCCAGGAATTAAGGCCTAGACAACATAGTGAGACCTCCTCTCTACAAAAAAAAATTTTCTTTGAGTTGGAGTCTCACTCTGCTGCCCAGACTGGAGTGCAGTGCAATGGCATGCTCATGGCATGGCCACTGCAGCCTCTACCTGCTGGGCTCAGGCGATCCTTCCGCCTCAGCCTTCCAAGTAGCTGGAACTACAGACATGCACCACCACATCTGGCTAATTTTTTTATTTAGTGTAGAGATGAGATCTCGCCAAGTTGCCCAGGCTGGTCTCGCACCGTGGTCTCAGGCAATCCTCTCACCTCAGCCTCCCAAAATGCTGAGATTATAGGCGTGAGCCACTGCGCCTAGCCTCTACAAAATATTTTCTAAAAATTAGCCAGGTGTGGTGGTGCGCACCTGTAGTCCCAGCTATTTGAAAAGCTGAGGCGGAAGGATCGTCTGAGCCCGGGAGGTCGAGGCTGCGGTGAGCCATGATTGTTCCACTGCACTGCAGCCTGGGCAACAGAGTGAGACTCCAACTCAAAAGTGAATGCCTGAATGTCAGGAAGAAAGATCACCAAATGCTCAAAGCCACATATTTTCTCCTCCTTCCTTTCATCTGATCTCCCAGACAGGTAGCACTGATCGCCCTTGAAGTATTCCTTGAATTTCTCTTGTACCCATGGGCAAATGACAGCACAGCAAGCTCTCATGCCAAGTCTAGCCCCTTCTTTCTGCTGGCACTTTCAAGGGGTAGCTAAGTACGGTGCCATAAAAATACTAATCCCCATGGTAGTGAGCTTCCCCAGGGCTGGAAGCGCTGGGGTGGAGGGATAACTGGTTGCAATGGGGCAAAGCTCCTCAGGTGATTTTGGCTGGCTGCCCCCTTGAGAATCCTGGGTCTGTTGATGGTGGATGGAAGGTGAGTTTGTTCTGTTGTATATCTACACTTCCGGTCTCCGCCATTTTCTCTCTTTATCCAGAGGGGTCTACAGTGTCTACAGCTTCCCTGTCTGCCAGGAAATCTGAAGTCTTAATGTAACTGGGCATCCTGCATTTTGATTTGCTAAATCTGACAATTCTGACCCTGAGGGCATACATCAAAACCTAAGAGTAGGCCCTGCCATTGTGTTTCCAGCCATTCTGGCCTCATTGATAGTTTTGACACAGCTGCTTCATCTCTGATCCAAACCAGTTGGTGGTTACTCGCTGCTGATAACATGTGGCCAGACTTGGGCCATCTATGGTCCTCAGGACCCTGGTGGAACCTGGTTTTCTACAACCATGGTACATTGGCTATCATTGTATTGAGCACCTGCTCTGTGCTCAGCATTATATGCACAAAATTTTATTTAATCCACAAAACAGTCCTTCAGAGTAAAGACAAATAGCTTTTGTTGTTGTTGTTGTTGTTGTTGTTGTTGTCAGGATTGGCAAGGTTATGTGGCTTGCCCAGAGTCACACAACCAGCAGGTGACAAGATTCAGCTCCTAGCCCTCTGGCCTCAGAACCTGTATGTTTCTGGCCAGCCGTCTATAGTAAGCTGTAGGGTTGGGAAGCAGGTGGGATGGACTGCACTTCCCAAGATGCTGCCGGGAGTGAAAGCAAGTCCCTGAAATCAGCAAAAGAACACAGGTTCCTGAACCCGGTAACATCTCACTATAAACGTAACAACCTTGTAATGACGACAGATGCACATTTTCCACAGTGCAACAAAAGAAAAATTAGTGCAGAGATTCAATTATGTCTCCCATTTTCAATGGCAATTTTCCTCTCTCAGTAGATTAATTAGCAGCAGAGATCTCCTCCCCCCAAGCAAATCACGGCACACTTTATGGCAAGAAGGTGTGTTAAGATGCAGCTGTGTCTTGTTAAGCAGCCAGCCTGCTCCTGGCAAGCGTGCCTGCCTGCCTGCCTGCCTGCCTCAGCCTGTGCTTCCTTCCCATCCTGCCCAGGAGGACTGGGGAAACTTTGTTTGAGCCTGGCCCCAGATTAGGGAGCAGAGTGCCCACCTTTTGAGGAGATCCTGTATGTGGACTTGATCTCATTCTCTAGGAGGAATTTAGGCAAGGGCTAAATTCTGTCATTCTAGCAGAAGCAACCTGGCTCCACGCTGGGTGGAGGATACCAAGGAGAAAAAGAAGGATGACGGGAAGGAAAGACCTAAACGCAATTAAATCACTCCTGAAGTATGTGTTTTATGTACCTCAACTCACTTAGTAGCCCAGTGAGGTCATTTTTACTATTTTATTTCTTCCATTTCCAGATGCACCTTTTTTTCACATTTTGATGTATATACGCAGGAGGCATAGCTTTCTTTTACCCACCAACTCAGCACATAACCAAGGCCAGGAAATACAGCATAACCATGTTGTTGTGAAGAAAAATGAAGCTTGGAATGTTCAATCCTTGACCAGCTCAACTAATGAGCTAGGATTTGAACTTATGCTTGACTAAACCCATGTTCTTTTTCTTCTCTAAGTCTTGTTACAAAATTGTGACGTCTTCCTGTCACCCAGCCTAGCACTTTCCCTTTAATAAGTTGCCCTCTCCTTTTCATTTTGTTGTCACTCTCCTTGTTTAGACCAAATATGAGTGGTTTGGACGTTACTGGAAGAGTTATCGTGGTCACTCTGGGCGCCAACTATGTTCCTCTGATCGCATTTACTGTAACTCGGTTTATACCTGGGGACAGGACCATGCAGGGGAGGCAGCGTCTCCTACTGGATTCCACTGATAAATTTTGTTTTCATCTTCTTCTAGGTACATTGAGCGGAAAGCTTTCCTAGACCGCGTGGATCACAGGCAGTTTGAAATTGAGCGAGATCTCAGGCTGAGCAAAATGAAACCTTGATGCTATGGGCAAAATCAATAGAAGCTTAATCCTGTTTACAATGTGAGCTTTTTGTGCATCTGTGAAATGTTTTCCAGTATTTCTCATCGACTGTTTCCCAGTAATGTCTTTTTTTCTACATTGAAGTTCTATGTGTTTTGATCTCACATGGTTTCGTTCAGTTTACTTTTAAAAGTTTGTCCTTAAATAAATAAAGTAAAAGTTGATCCTTTGAGAGGCTAAAGATGTTGACCTTACTTGCCTTCCCTTTATTCTGCTGCAAGGTCCCACCTACCCCAAGCCAGTATATTTCAGGCCTGTCCTTGCTGGCAAAGGTCTTGCCTGCCATGGTGAAGAAAGCTGACCAACCTGGGTGTGAATTTTCTAGGATCAAGAAGCTCTTTCTGCAGCCAGTGCCCGAGACCTAGGGGAGGAGGCTCACCAGTATGAGGGAAACACCAGGCCCTTGGGCAGTTTGCTCTGGGTTTCACTCAGACTTTCACCTTGATTTCTTCCTTTCTACTGAATGGGATTCCTACTGATGTCATGTAAAGCTGAAAATAAGTATGTACTATTACTGAATTGGTGATTTATTTCCCTTAAGCCTTTTTCCTCTTCCCAGAGAAAGTCAACTTCAGATGGGCTCCCACCTCTATAATTCTTAGTTTATCAACGAATATTCTAAAGGACTTTTTTTTTTTTTTTGAGGCAGGATCCAGGCTAGAGGGCAGTGGCACAATCACAACTCACTATAACCTCAACTTCCTGTACTCAAGTGATCCTCCCGCCTCAGCCTCCTGATTAGCTAAGCCTACAGGCATGATCCACCACACCCAGCTAATTTTTCTTTATTTTCCATGGACACAAGATCTTACTATGTTGCCTAGGCTGGTCTTGAACTCCTGTGCTCAAGAGTTCCTCCCTCTTTGGCCTCTCAGAGTGCTGGTATTATAGGTGTGAGCCACCATGCCTGGCCTCAGGACTTTCTTTTTTATACTCCTTAAGAAAACTCAGGCCAGGCACGGTGGCTCACTCCTGTAATCCCAGCACTTTGGGAGGCAGAGGCAGAAAGACTGCCTGAGTACAGGGGTTCGAGACCAGCCTGGGCAACTTGGCAAGACCTTGTCTCTACAAGAAATAAAAAATGAGCCAGGTGTGGTGGCGCATTCCTGTGGTTCCAGCTACTTGGAAGGCTGAGGCGGAAGGATTGCCTGAGCCCAGCAGATCAAGGCTGTAGTGGCTGTGAGCATGCCACTGTGTTCCAGCGTGGGCGACAAAGTGAGACTCCAACTTAGAAAAAAAAGAAAATTCCAAACTTTCTGTAGAGACATTCTCTGGAAAGCAGCAAGGAGGAGAGAAACAAAACTCTGGTGAGGAGGGATGTAGGGGTAGAGACCACGCACATTAACAAAGTATTAAACCCCAAAACGTGTGTGTGCGCGCGCGCATGCGCACCTGTGCATGTGTGTTGCCTGTGTAACATGCACAAGCTTGGGTAAAAATAGAACTCTAAAGACTAGGTTCCTTTTTCTGCTTGGGTATCTGCCAGCAATGTGACCTTGACCACAGGTCAGTTTTCTGAGCCTCCATTTTCTGGTCTGTAAAT
>CAUYQG010136635.1:0-36140 GCA_963574415.1 Tarsius wallacei | reverse complement strand
TTTTATGGCTGCGTAGTATTCCATTGTGTATATGTACCACATTTTTTTAATCCAGTCCTCTTTTGATGGACAGCAAGGTTGCTTCCAGGTTCTTGCTATTGTGAACAATGCTGCAATAAACATACGAGTGCAGGTATCTTTTTTACAGAGTGATTTGAGGTCTTCAGGGTATATTCCCAGTAGGGGGATCGCGGACTCCCATGTCTTAAGTGTGGGCTAATCACAGTGACTTCCTCCCAAAGGACATAGTTTGGAAGGGATTTTTAAAAACAGGTCCTTGGCCAGGCTCAGTGGCTCAACCTGTAATCCCAGCACTTTGGGAGGCCAAGGCAAGTGGATTGCCTGAGCCCACGGGTTTGAGACCAGCCTGGGTAACTTGGTGAGATGTCGTCTCTTCAATAAATCAGAAATTAACCGGGTGTAGTAGCGCATGCCTGTAGCGCATGGCTACTTGGAAGGCTGAGGCGGAAGGATCACCAGACTCCAGCAGGCCGACGCTGGGGTAGCCGTGAGAATGCCACTGCATTCCGGCCTGGGTGACAGAGTGAAACTCCAATTCAAAAAAAAAAAAGAGGTCCTTGAACAATGTGGGGGTTGGGGTACCAACATTCTGCACAGTCAAAAATCTGGGTATAACTTTTGACTCCCCCAAAACTGAACTACAAATAGCCTACTGTTAACCGGAAACCTTACCAATAGCATAAACAGTTGATTAACACATATTTTGTATGTTGTATATATTATACACTGTGGTCTCACAATAAAGTAAGCCAGAGAAAAGAAAATGTTATTTAAAAAGCATAAGGAAGAGAAAATGTATTTACGGTTCATTAAGTGGAAGTGAATCATCATACATGTCTTCATTCTTGTCATCTTCATGCTGAATAGGCTGAGGGGGTGGAAGCTGAAGAGAAGGGGTTGGTCTTGCTATCTCAGGGGTGTCAGAGGAGGAAGTGGAGAAAGTGAAAGGGAGGCAGGAGAGGTAGGCACTCGGTGACACTTTATGGAAATACATCATAATTTCTATCTGACATTTTCACTTCTCTACAAATATTTCTACATGCTCTCACTCCTTACACTGGTTGCTTTAGTTTCAGATCCCACATCATAGAAGGGTCCATGTGGTAAAAGACTTCAAAAGCACTCTTGAATAATCAGAACGCTTCTACCAGACGAATGTCCACTTGTTTCCTGGCCCTTCCTCTTCTGTGTCTTCTTCCTCATCATCTGGCATTGGTTGGAAGTGCTCAATCTCCTCCAAGTTGTCTCCTGTTAACTCTTCTCGTGTGATGCCTATTAGCTCTTTAATTTCTCCTAGATCCATATCTTGAGAGCCTTCACCACCCTACCTTTTCTTCCATATCCATTATCTCTTTCATTATTTCCTTGATTGGCTCTGTTGTAAATCCTATGAAGTCATACATAACATCTGGACACAGTTTTTTTCAGCAGGAAGTTACTGCTCTGGGCTAGACAGCTTTTGCAATTTTTCTATAACAACAATAGCATCTTAATGGTGTAATCCCTCCAGACTTTCATGATGTTCTCTCTGTTGGGTTCTATTCTACAGTGTTGACAATCCTTTCCATAGAGTACCATATGTAATGAGCCTTAAAGGTTCTATTGCTCCCTGATCTAGAGGCTGAATTAGAGATGTTGTGTTTGGGGCAAGTAGACCATTAACGCCTTTTTTTGTTTAACTTATGAGGTTCTAGGTTTGTCAGGGACATTGTCCAATATTAAAGAAATTTAAAAGACAGTCCTTTACTGGCAGCATACTTCCTGACTGCAGGAACAAGTCATCAGTGGACCCAATCCAAAAAAGGGGGTTCTCGTTGCCAGGCCTTCTTGTTGTATGTACAACCCAAAGACTGGCAACTGGAGTTGATCTTTTCCCTTCAAAGCTCAGGGGTTAGCAGCTTTGTAGATAAGGGCAGTCCTGAGCCTAAACCCAACTGCATTTGTACAAAATAGTAGAGTTAACCTATTCCTTCCCGCCTTAAATTCGGGTGCTTGTTTCTCTTCCTTACTAGTCAACATACTTTGTGGCACTCTATTTTGAAATAGGGCACTTTCATATGCATCAAAAATCTGTTTAGGCAGATCTCCTTTCTCCTCAATGATTGTCTTAATGGCGTCTAGGAACTTGTCTGCTGCCTCTTGGTCAGCAGAAGCTGCTTCTCCTGCTATCCTCTTTGTAAAATTATCAAACCATCCTTTGTGACATTAAATTTTCCAGCTTTAGGTCCTTCACCTCCCTTTTGCTTTAAGTTGTCACATAATGACTTCGCTCTTTCTCAAATCATGTTAGAGTCTATAGGTATGTCTTTCTTGTAGCAATCCTACACCCACATAAAAGCTGCATTTTCAATATGAGTTGAAAAGGCTATTTTGCAAAAAGCACAAGGTTCTCATGCCTGCTGGTTTAGCTGCAGCGACAGCTTCATGGATTTCCTTTTCTTTCTTTACAGTGGTCCTTATGGTGGATTCATTTATTCTAAAATAGCGGCACCCACAGATGCAGACCTCAATCAACGGTACATAGCAAGCAATTCAGCTTTTTCTTGTAATGTCATGACTTTTCTCTGCCTCTTGGAAGCACTTTCAGCATCACTAGTGGTACTTCATATGGGTCACATGGTATTATTCAAGGTGTATGGTATTGTACTTAACATGATGAAAAATATTCAAGACCATGAGAGATCACTTTTTACTACAATATGCAATTTCCTGGAGAGGTGAACTGCTCATGCAGAAATGATTGGTGTCACACATATGTTATGCAGGTACTCCCAGCACTTGAAATCACCACAACAGAAGGGGGCTACAAAATTATTATAGTAGTATAGTGTTAACTGCAGTTAATTTTATGCAGTTATGACTTAATACTACATCTTTACATGTGTTGACATTTTTCTTGACTGTGAATGGTACCATGTATGGACTGCAAGTGCTTGTATGTGAGTTCTGATAAATGTTAACTTTTGAAAATAGATTTGTATACAGTCTATGGTAGTAAATAGACTAGCACCACATACTTTATGCTTTCATGACATACCTTTTTCTTATATTTTTGATATGTCTAGGCTATGCAACTCATCTGAATATTTTTCAAACAGTTATTGTCCAATAATTTTTTCAATATATTTATTGAAAAAAAACAACATATAAGCAGACACACATGGTGTAAACACATGTTGCTCAAGAGTCAACTGTAAATATAATGGATACTAGATGAGATCCTGGAATATAAAAAAGGACATTAGGTCAAACCTAAAGCTATGTGAATAAACTGAGGATTTATTTAATAATAATGTATCAATATCAGGCCATTAATTATAACAAATGTGCCATACTAACATAAGATGTCAATAACAGGAAAAATTGAAGTGTGAGATACTTGGAAATCCTCTGTACTATCTGCTCAATTTGTCTGTAAATCGAACCCTGTTCTAAATAATTAAGGCTACCAATTCATGAAAAAACTCAGATCTGATCAATAAATTCAATAAAGTTGCAGGATACAAAATCAACATACTAAAATTAGTAGCATTTCTATACACTCATAATAAACTAGGTGAGAAAGAAATCAAGAAGGCAATCCTATTTACAATAGCCACCAAAATTAAAGACCTAAGAATAAATTTAGCAAAGGAGGTAAAATACCTCTACAAGGACAGCTACAAAACACTGGCAAAAGAAATTAGGGAGGACACAAATAAATGGAGAGACATTCTATACTTATGGATTGAAAGAATCAATATCATTAAGATGACCATAGTCCTTCAGGAGTGCCTTAGATTCTGCCCAAGGACTGCATAGAGGGGTAGAAGTGTCCCACTGGATGTCCAGAGGCTGAGGGAAAAATCATGGGTGTGCAGAGTGGGCATGTACACCTTCAGTAAGGGAACTGCCAGGTGAGAGTAGCATCAAACGCCCACCCGACCCATCTTCAAACACAAAGCCAACCAGGGCTGAGATTAGGGCAAGGTGACTGAGGCACATGGGGTGGGCACAAATTTAAGGCAACACGAAGTAAGCCAAGATAAATAATGTTTTGGCACAATACTTTTTAAAAACAAATTAAACATCCATGATGAACAAAACATCAAAATGTTAAGTAAAGGTAGAATCAGTAATGGAACCAAGCCATACTGAAGCCTGAGGCAAAAGGAAAAATGCTTGTTCTCTGCACAGGCGCACCTCAGAGTTATTGTGGGTTCAGTTTCAGCCACTGCAATGAAATGAATATCATAATGAAGCAGTCATTTGAATGTTTTTGGCTTCCCAGTATATATAAAAGTTATGTTTATACTATCTGTAATCTATTAGATGTGCAATAGCATTATGTCTAAAAAGCAATAGATAGACCTTACTTTTTTTTAGATTAAAAAGTATAGTTTATTTTAAAGTAAATTAGAGAGAGGAAGAGAAGGGAGAGAGAAGATTCACTTCCCCAAGGTAGGGGAGGGGGCCAAAGCCAGGAAGCATGGCGACGGCCAAAGCTCAAAACTCATGGCCACACCAGAGTCTTGCAAGGCAATGGCGTAGACCTTACTTTTTAAAATATTAATTAATTAATTAACACTTTATTACTAAAAAATGCCAGTGATCATCTGAGTTGCAATCTTTTACTGGCAGAGGGTCTTGCTTCAGTGTTGATGGTGCTGATGGCTCAGGTGGTGGATACCGCAGGCTGGGGTGGCTATAATGATCTCTTAAAATAACAGTGACATTTGCCACATCAATAAACTTCTCCTTTCATGAAAGGTCTCTCTGTAATGTGTGATGCTGCTTGACAGCATTTTACCCATGGTAGAGCTTCTTTCTAAATTGGGGTCTGTCTTCTCAAAACCTGCTGCTGCTTTATCAACTAAGTTTATGCCATATTCTGAGCCCTTTGTTGTCATTTCAACAATGTTCACAGCATCTTCCCCAGGAGTAGATTCCATCTCAAGAAACCACCGTCTGCTCATCCATGAGAAGCAACACCTCATCTGTTCAAGTTTTAGCATGAGATTGCAGCAATTCAATCACATCTTCTGGCTCCGCTTCTAATTCTAGTTCTCTTGCTACTTCTACCACATCTGCAGTTTCTTCCTCCTCCAAAGTTTCGAACCCTCAAAATCATCCATGAGGGTTAGAATCAGCTTTTTTCCAAATTCCTGCTAATGTTGATATTTCAACCTTCTCCCATGAATCATGAATGTTCTTAATGGCATCCAGAATGGTGAATCCCTTTCAGAGGGCTTTTAATTTGCACAAATTCATCAATGGAATCATTATCTATGGCAACTATAGCCTTATAAAATGTATTTCTTAAATAATAAGACTTGAAAATCAAAACTATTCCTTGATCCATAGGCTGCAGAATGGATGCTGTGTTAGCAGGTGTGAAAAGAGCATCCATCTCCTTGTACACCTTTGTCAGAGCTCTTGGGTGACCAGGTGCATTATCTGTGAGCAGTAACACTTTGAAAGGAATCTTTTCTCCTGAGCAGTAGGTCTCAACAGTGGGCTTAAAGTATTCAGTAAACCCTGCAATAGACAGATCCAGGCTTTGTTGTTTCATTTCTAGAGCACAGGCAGAGTAGATTTAGCATAATTCTTAAGGGCCCCAGGATTTTTTGAATGATCAATGAGCATTGACTTCAACTTAAAGTCATCAGCAGCTGCCTTAGCCCCTAACGAGAGAGTCAGCTTGTCCTTTGGAGTTCTGAAGCCAGACATTGACTTCTCCTCTCTAGTTATGAAAGTCCTTGATGTCATCATCTTCCAATAGAACATGGCTTCATCTACATTGAAAATCTGTCATTTGGTGTAGCTGCCTTCATCAATGGTCTCAGCTAGACCTTCTGGAAACTTACTGCAGCTTTTCATCAGCCCTTGCTTCTTCACCTTGCACTTCTATGCCATGGAGATTGCTTCTTTCCTTAAACCTCATGAACCAACCTCTGCTGGCATCAGGCTTTCCTTCAGCTTCCTTGCTTCCCTTACCCTTCATGGAATTGAAGAGAGTCAGGGCCTTGCTCTGGATTAGGCTTTGACCTAAGGAAATGTTGTGGCTGGTTTGATCTTCTGTTCAGATCACTCAAACTTTCTCCCTGTCAGCAATAAGGCTGTTTCTCTTTCTCATCACTTGTGTGTTCACTGGAGCAGCACTTTTAATTTCCCTCAAGAACTTTTCCTTTGTATTCACAAGTTGACTGTTTAGAGCAAGAGGCTTGCCTGGGCTTTCAACCTGCCTTCCTCACTAAGTATAATCATTTCTAGCTTTTGCTTTAAAGTGAGAGACATGCAAACTCTTCCTTTCACTTGAATATTTAGAGGCCACTGAAGGATTATTAATTGGCCTAATTTTAATATTGTTGTTGTCTCAGGGAATAGGGAGGCCTGAGGAGAGAGAGAGAGAGAGAGAGAGAGACACGGAGGAACAGCGGGTGGTGAACCAGGCAGAACACACACATTTATTAAGGTCACCATCTTAGATGGGTGCAGTTCGTGGAGACTGAAATAATTGCAATAGTAACTTTAAAGATCAGTGCTCAGATCACCATGGCAGTTATAATAATAATGAAGAAGCTTGAAACATTGCAAGAATTACCAAAATGTGACCCAAAGACACAAAGTGAGTGCTGTTAGAACAGTGGTGCCAGGAGACTTGCTCAGTACTGGGTTGTTGCAAATCTTCAGTCTGTCAAAAACTCAGTATCTGTGCAGCATCACAACACAAAAAAGCACAATAAAATAAAGCGTGTCTGTATACATGTTTAATGTATATTTTAATGATTATTTTTTTCCCAAAACATTAACACAGTTGGAAAATATGGAAAAATTTTAAAGTATGCTGAAACCACATTACTTTAAACAAAATTTATTAGCATTTTATTTGCCTGGCATTGATGGATACAAACGTACCAAAAATATTTTCAAAGTCAACTTCTTTGCTTATCTCATTTTCAACTGAGAATTGCTGTGTTTGACAAATTCTCTTGACTAAATGATGATCTGGAATAATTTGTTAATTTCAACTCAGTCTATATTTATTTAAAATTTTAACATTTTGTTCGTCACAAATTTTTGTAGTCATTTTTAAAATTTTGCATTACATTGCTATTTATTTTGATTACTAATTTGAGGTATCTCTTAAAACTTATGTTCTTCTCCTGGCCCTGATGACAACAGACATGTCCATACCTGTTAGGTAAGACCACTGACATTGTCCCTGCTTGCTCTGGAATGATCAGAAAGTATATTGGCTCACTGAGTAAGGAAGGTAGGGACCATGGATATACCTGCACGTTGGGAAGTCCTAAACAATTCAGTCGGGCCCTGTCTTAAGTTAGGGTTCTCCAGAGAAACAGAACCAATAGAAGACAGGTATATTTGTACTTATATAATCCTATTTTTCACATATACACATATATATGTATACACACACACACAGAGGTGCCAAAAATATGTATACACATTTAAAGTATGATATTCACTCAATAGATGGGGTTAATCAAATGAATGCTAGCATCACCATGTGACAGGACAGTCACAGAAAATGGCAGAAGCACAGTTGAGTGAATGTCATACTACACATTGTTACTATAATTTAACTCAACTTTGTAAAGTAATATATAGATAACTTCTCTTTAAATATGTACAATTTTTTTGGCAGCCCTGTGTACACACATATGTAACAACCATATGTCGCTTAATGATGGGATATGTTCTGAGAAACACATCATTAGGTGGTTTTGTTTGAACCTCTATACACACCTTGGTGATCTAGCCCATGACACACCTAGGCTGTACAGTATGGTCTATTGCTTCTGGGCTGCACACCTGCACAGCATGTGACTATACTGAATACTGTAGGCAACTGGAACACAGTGACATTTGTGTCTCATCTAGACCCAGAAAAGGTATAGTAAAAATATGGTCTTATAAAACCACCATTGTACATGCTGCCTGTCATGGACCTATATGACATTATGCAGCATGTGACCATATAAACATATCATGGGCCTTCTTAGCCTTTATCATCACAGAGTCAATTCCTTATAATAAATGTCTTTACAAATATATCCCATATCATATCTACCGCATATACATACACGTATACATCCTACATATACACACATCTGCTCTATATTGATATAGATGTGGATTTACCATAAGGGTTTGGCTTACATGGTTAAGGAGGATGGAAGTCCCACAATCTGCAGTCTGGAGGCCCAGGAAAGTCAGTGGCCCGAGAGTCTAAGAACCAGCAGAGCCAATGGCATAAGTCCCAGTCCAAAGGCCCAAGAACCAGGAGCCCCAGTGTTCAAATGCAGGAGAAGGTGGATGCCCCCTCAGGAAGAGAGCACCCCTTCACTTCCTCCATCTTTTTGTTCTACCCAGGCCCTCAACACATTGGATGATGCCCTCAGGCACTGGTAAGGGTATTCGAATGCCAGTTTCTTCCAGTGACACTCTCCCAGATAGACTGAGAAATAATGTTTTACCGGCTAATTGGGCATCCCTTAGCCCAGTCAAGTGGACCCATGAGAGCAACTGTCACAGGCCCATTTTCTGAAGTAGGCCTGAGCTCAGGCAGGAGGAGAACCTCTACCTCTAAGTGCAGTTTCAGGTTTTGACTATTTCTTGGAATCAAACTTCCTAATTACTGAGATGCCACTGATTTTGTGACTTGGTGTCACAAGATTTTTTCCTATCTGAGAGTAATCAAGAAAATCTGTGGCCGGCCCTACATCTCATCTGAGAGTGCGGAAAAGCAGCTGCTGGAGCAGATTAGAGCCAGGACCCAGGCCAGGAGCACCAATACAGTGGATCTGGGCTATCTCTGAGAAGCCCACCTTCTGTGCTCTGCATCAGTCATGGAGGCCACCACACCAGAAAGTCACCTGCACCAACCAAGCACAGGCTCACAGGGCTCTGAGGGCATCCTGAGCCTGTTCTCCCCAGGCCCTGAGTTTAGGTAGGTCAGGTCCATGGCCTGACAGCTGCATCTCTTTTTCTAGCATGACTTCACCACTGCAAGGAAGTATTTCATCCTCTTGCCCCTTTGCAATGAGGCTCCACAATGCTCTCTCTGAGTATACTGAAGTCTGAACGATTCATTTCTTCTTCTGACCTTTTCATCAAAAGCTAAGAATGAGGCCTTTTCAGGACTGACAATACCCCTTTAATAGAATGAATCTTAAAACCAAGAAATCCCTTCCCAATTATAGTGTTTCCTCTTCAGTCTCATTCCACATGATCTTGGCTTGACATCCCCCTTCGAGTGTGTCCCTCCGTGATTTCCTGGGGGAATGCAGAGCCTCCTGTGGTCCACATCTCCATTAGCTTTTAAGTCTCTCCTCGCCAGGAACACTTCAGTGCAACAACCCAATTATTTCAAGGGAGATTGGAAGAGGAAAAGCCCGGAGCAAAGACAATTATGTTTGTGTGAAGTGGATTAGCACAACTGGCTTGGAAGTTTCATGAGAAGGAGGGCCAAGTGCGGTCCTTAGGGAGTGTATAAGAAACAGAAACTCACCCCCTTCCATGCCACAAATGCTGCAGTAGGCTACAGCACACAGACAGGCGTCACAGTAGGGGGCCCAAGGGAATGGTCTCTTCCTAGTAGCATGCGCCCAGGGGCTACCCATCAGAGGCCAGCAGAAGCCCCGGAGGCCACATCGGTACATAAGCCAGCTAGGTCTAGAAGGCGCTGCACACAGACAGGCCACCTTGATTTTCACATCGAAATACACTCTTATTCTTTCAAGCACACAGTCCCTTGGGTCTTTTTCCATCTTTGCTAGAATTATGTTTTGTCTTCTTAATGCTTTTATAAGAAAAACAATAAAGTGAGTGTGGCAATAAACAGTAGCTGACTCTCAGCATCAGGCAGAAAACAGGGAGCACCAGGGACTGGGATGGCCTGGAGCAACAGGCCCATCGACTGGGAGTGGTTCCAGCCTTGTTCCTGGGACCCTGACTATGTTGTCAGGGATTTCATGACAAAAAAATCCAGATATGGGCCTGGCCTGGGCTCGCGCCTGTAACCCCAGCACTTTGGGAGGCCAAGGTAGGAGGGTGACTTGAACCCAGAAGTTCAGACCAGCCTGGGCAACATAGCTAGACATCATCTCTACAAAAGTTAAGGCTCAGTGGGAGGCTGAGGCGGGAGGGTCACCTGAGCCCAGAAGGTTGAGGCTACAGTAAGCTGTGATCATGCCACTGCACTCCAGCCTGGGTGACCCTGACAAAAAAAAAAGGAAAGAAATATTCCGATATGTATGTGCTTCCATTCTCTGCCTAAATGTTGGCTCCTTTTGTTTTTAACGCCATCTGGCCCCATGTGGCTGGGCTCGACCAATTCTACCTGCAAGGCTTCCAGGCTGGGTTTTACCAGAGTAACACAGGTTAGTCACATCTGCTACCACATGCAGAAATTTTGTCAAGTTCAGCTAAACACAAGGGAGGACCCAAAAATAGAATTTATTTATTAAAAATTGTGTCTTTATTCTTAGTCTAAACTTAAGCCACCTTCAAAGTACTCTCTGTTCGATGCAGTACACCTATCGAGACGCTTTTTCCACTACTCGAAACAGTTTTTGAACTCATCAATTTTGATGCCTTTTAGTGCTTCTGCCGGTTTTTTGTTTGTTTGTTTGTTTTCCCATCTCTTCCACATCAGCAAAATGTTTCCCTTTGAGGACTTTTTTCCATCGGGAAACAAACATAAATGTTCCCTGGGGCGAGATTAGGTGAATAGGGAGAGTGGGGCACAGGGGTCATGCCATTTATGGTCAAAAACTACTGAATGCACAGCACTATGTGGGCAGGTGTACTTGTAAACCAACCATCAAGAAATGGGCAAACGTTGAAAGAATCTCAAAAAAACGGTAGCTGAACACAGCCTCTCACAACAACGCTAGCTGATACACTGATGCTAATGGGTTCCTAAAACATTAACCTAGCAGGGGAAGCCCATACTACAAAGGGACTCAAGCCTCCAAAGGTAATATAGAGTTTTTTTTAATCTCCTTCATATTTGTGTAAATAAATAACAGAGATAAAGAACCTTCTGTTCAAATCTCTTTTAATGTTAAATGTGCACTCATGTATATGCACACAAGTCAATGATACATGAAATCAACTCAGGCAGCCCCAGCCTGTGTGGGAGACACACAGTCAGGTTCAGGGGCCCATCCCAGCTGTCGCCAGCCAGGAGTGAGCTCACAGCAGAAGCAGCTCAGCTGTGAGTCAAACCTGCTGCTCATTCATGTGGTTGATTACTCCAGCCGGAAGCCACTTGGGTTTCCTGTGACGTCCGAGTTTCTGCTTCTCTGGAGGGTGCTTCCCAGGCTTCTGGAGGCCTCAGAAGTAAAATCGGCCTTCTAGAGTAAAATGTGGGCACATCATAACTTTTATTTTATGTAAGTCCACACAAACAGCCCTTCAAACTCTGTATTCACATGGAGTGTTAAGATCATCAGAAATCTCATATATTAAAAATAAGTTTTTATTAGGCTTTGCTCTGTGTGAGAACAGTGCCATGCCAGGCTGACTGTATGCCACTTGGAACCTGTTGCCAGGGACCGCAGGCGTCGCCTCAAAGGCCTATGGGGTTATTTTTCCTGGAAGAAGGGAAAACACAGGCCATGGTCACCAGCCAATCATGGGTACTGCCCAGGGGCTGGCCATCACATCTAAGGAAAAGCCATGTGAGGAGAGGACCTTTGGGGTGCCACTGGAGACCACGACCACAGAACCAGATAGAACTCTGCGTTGACTACACAGTATCCAACAGATGTTGCTTAAACATTTGTGGGAGGGAGGTGAGGTCTGAGCAGTGGGGTCAAGGGGAAACTTCAGAAGACAGCACTATAGGAGCTTGGTGAACAGAATCCAATCAAGTGCAAAACACATGTGGCCGCACGGGAAGGAGGTGAAAGTATAATATGTAATTTTGAACCAGAAGTACGAGCTACAAGATCACCCCCCTGAGCTCCAGCCTCTAGGCATGTTCAACCCCGGCCTGTAGGCGGTATGCGGCCCAGGACAGCTAGGCATGCGGCCCCACAGAATATTTTAATATCTTGCATAGTTCCATTTTGAAGTTCACAGTCACGCCTTACTCCTGACACCACTTTTTGACAGTACATACATTTGTGAGCAACTGTTCTCAATTATGAAGCACACAAGGAGCAAAATTTGAACAAACATTTCTGTCGAGCACCTTGAGAACTCACTAAGAATTGCGACCACTTCTATCAAGCCAGACACTGATAGATTCGTTTTACAAAAACAAGGTCAAATTTCCCACAAGTTTTATAGAGTTCTTATTTTTCTAAACTTTATAATAAAAAGTAAGTCTTATTATGTATATACATTAACTATATTATAGAATTTATGTGCAGGCCAAGACAATTCCACTTTACTTGATGCAGCCCAGGGAAGCCCAAAGGTTGGATACCCTGTTCGAGAGGGCTCAAGATGCAGTGAACGTCGCCAGAGGATGTCCAGGGCCAGTGGCTCCAGATGCCTGTCACAGCCAAGTCCATGGACCCCTATCTGCAACCTCCGTTCTCTGATGGTGATCTCAGCCAGGCTTCCTGGAACCCAGGGAAATTTTAGACTTATGAGAAGACAGTGAAATGCACCACATCCACAGAGTCAGTGCTTTTCTGCTATGTTTAAGATTTTGTAAATAGATTACAAATAGATTTGTAAACATTGGGGCAATCTGTGCATATCTGGTACTTAAAGTGTCAAAATACTGAAGAGACTATAGTATTAAAATTAGAGAATAGTTATTAAAGAATAACACATTAGCTTTGTGATTTCAATTTTAAAAGTAAGATTGTGTGGTTAAATTTCAACTGTACTTTTTAAGTTCACAGGCACTGAGAGAGTTTTTCAACTACACGGACGCATTTAAGATTGATAATTCCTGAGAATCCTATTAGTTTTATTAGATTTGGTAGTGGTGTTTAAGTACTTGGAAAGGTTGCTTTTTCTTGTTCAGACATTTTAAAAGTTTTAAAAGCGTAAAGGGATGGGGATCCCTGAAAGGGAGTGGGTGGAAGGGGGAAGGGTTGAAAAACTACCCATTGGGTACCAGGCCCCATACATGGGGCGGGCTCAGTAGCAGCCCAAATCTTCCGATTATACAATAGACCTATGGAGCAAGCCTGCACATGTACCCTTTGAACCTAAAGAAAATTTTTTTAATTTTAAAAAAAGGTTTTTAAAAAATGTAAAGGGATATATTACCTTCACAAAAATGCTTAAAAGATTTAAAAGAATTTTATGAATTGTTTTAAATAGGACTGCTTGATAAATGAAAATACAAGATAGACCTGGAACATAGACATTTAGAGAAATCTGGGTTTCTGAATTTGCAATATTAATAAATCAACTATTTCTTTTAACCCTCAATTAGCACCAAATAGCAGAAAGCATCACCTTTCATCATGATCTGTGTGACCCTGGTTCAGTCCCTCTCTCTCCAGTCCTTAAGTTTTCTCCCTGTTTATAAAATGAGGGAGGTTTCCTAGCTGGCCCTAAAGCCCCTGCCAGAGCTAACATTCCAGAATTCCAACACCACTCATTGGATTCACCAGCTGGCCTGCTGCTGGTTTGACAGGCTGCTCTGAAAGGCTGCCCCACCGTGGCAAGGATCCCGCTTGGCTGCTCCCCAGGGACACTTTTAGTGTACGGCTTTTGATAGCATCCTATAGCTTGTCTATTTTTAAGCTTTAAGAAAATACTTCCTTCCCCAAATCCAGCCAGGACAATAGGACAAACCAGACACAGGGGACGCCTCGTGATCTAGAAAACATTTGGACACTTTCTCACCCATGAAGGTCAAACAAAGAGCCACAACTTGTCCAGACATTCCAGATCACCTCGTTCCCATGATGTCAAGACACCTGGTCAAGAAAGTCACCACTGTGCCCAGAGCGGTGGTATGGGTCAAGCAGTCACTGGCACTCTGACAGCCTCATAGGAAGCCACAGAGGCTTGTCTCCCAGGCACATGACCAGCTGCACCGGTGCTTCCGGTGGGAGGGACTGGCCTCGTGAAAAATCATGATGTGTGAGAGCCTGTTCCCATGTGTGGGCGGCATTGCCCCCTTCTTGGGGTTCCATCAAATCCCACCCTAGCCATTTCTTCTCCTCCACTAGTCCCTCACCTGCCTTCCAATCTCACTGATCTGTCCCTGGGTCAGTTTTCAGAGCCACTATGAATGAACTCTGTGACAACTGAGTGAATTGGGTACTGCCTAACTCCATGTCCTTCAGGGTCAGCAACCCGGGGGATGTGCAGTGACCTCTGTGTAACTTGGACATGATTGACCTCTCTGGGTTCCGGTTTTTTCTAAAAAGGAGTAATAACATCTACTTCATAGGCTAGATTTGATTTAATTAGACAATATACTTAGCATGGAGTCTAGCACAGAGTAAGCATTCAGTCAGAGCCGTCTCAGCTGGGCACGGTGGTTCATGCCTACAATCCCAGCACTTTGGGAGGCCAAGACAGGAAGATTGTTTGAGGCCAGGAGTTTGAGACCACCATGAACAACATAGTGAGACTTCGTGTCTAAAAAAAAAAAAGAAAGAAAGAGAGAGAGAGAGACACGGGGGGCGCGGGGGGGAAGGAAGCAAGGAAGGAAAATTAGCTAGGGAAAAAAAAATTAGCTAGGCATGGTGGCATGCGCCTGTAGTCCCAGCTACTCAGAAGGCTGAGGTGGAAGGATCATCTGAACCCAGGAGGTCGAGGCTGTGGTGAGCTGTGATTGTGCCACTGCACTCCAGCCTGGGTGACAGCATGAGATGTCTACTCAAAAAAATAAAAATAAAAATTACAATATCATCTCAACAATTATTATGAATAACTCCTGTATTTGAAAGACCTCCAAAGCATATGTGGAATTTCCATCAGCAAAAAGTCCCTTCCCATCCACCTGGGTAGACCCTGAGGCTGACAGACAGGGACCCTAGAGCAGAGGTGGGGTCATTTGATCTGCCTAGCCACGGTTTTCCCAGCCATGAAACAGGGATCTTTGTAATACTGACTGGGTAGAGTTGGCCTGAAGATTAAATGAGTAATTATGTGAAATGTCTCACACTCACACGCCCCAGCACATGGGAGAAGCTAGTAAACGTGGGCAGTGACTGAGCCACAAGCCCCCAAGGGCTGGCTTGTTTAATAGCAGCCGGCATCAGAAATGTTTCCATGTAGGCCAGCGCCGTAGCCAGTAATCCTAGCACTTTGGGGAACGAAGGCAGGAGGATCACTTGAAGGCCTGGGCAACATAGTAAGATCCTATCTTTACACAGTAAAAGATTGAAAATACTTAAAAAAAAACAAACAAACAAATGGTTTGAGGTAGTTGAGTGAACATTGTTAGTACAACAGTGTTACCTTGGAAAAATCAAACAAGAAAAATCTATTCCTAATGGAGAAGGTTCTGTTTCTGTGTGGACACCATGCTCCTGAGTCCTCAGGAAAAAGCAAGGTGGTGTGAAATGGAACTGGGGAGGGAGACGGAGGGAGGAGGCCTTAACTGGCCTTAACTGGCAAAGTCCATGGCAGACGTGGAGCGAAAGGGCTGGGGGAGGGGGGAGATCGGGGAGCGCCGGGAGCGCAGGCATGACTTCTGTGTGGAAACCCAGGCACCAGGCGCCCAGGCTGGTGACAGCATCCACTGAGGCAGTCCACTGGCTCCTCGTCCTGAAGTGGGCTCTGAAGTCGCCCTCTGGTTATCATTTAATTCGTGGCTGCAAATGAGAAATGTCCAGGCAGATCTGACTTGCCTGTGATTTTTAAAACTTTTATAAAGTGGTTGCTAATATTTAAAAATCAGGAAATGTATCTTGCAAATCTGAATCTCCAACTTCTGAACAATCAGAAGCTCTAGTCGCCCCAAACCCTGAACAGCCACAAGATGACTGCATGTTTTTGAAGGGAATGGCGCCCTGTTTGCCGCACTCCCCACAACTCCCTTTAACCTCACACCGGGTCCATTTTGTTATCTTTCTGGCTGCACAGGGATCAGAGTTTTCTCCGCCTTCAGAGAGCCAATGTGCTAACTCATGAACACAGTATGCCAAATGGTATCTTTTTGATGCAAATGAATGAATGAATGAATGGTCATGTGAATCAGTCCCTTGGGCTACCTCAGCTCTGAACCCACGAGCCCAAATCAAATGTATGAACTTGCTCTGGCTGAGGCTTGTGGGGTGAGCCTGTCTCCACCAACACCAATGCCCTCTGGCTGGCACCTTCACTTGCCAATTATCTTCATGCATCCCTCAGAGCCTGGAGAGCTGACTGCCCACCTGAAGGGCCAGAGTCGCTCAACAGCCAAGCTGCAAATGAGCCACTGCCCTGTCAACCTGTGAACCTGCTGCAGATGCCTGAGGCGCTCTTCCTGGACTGTCCTTGAAGAACTGGCCTCGATGCCGCCGCACTGTCTCAAGCACAGCAGAGGCCAGAGGACAATTGCTATCGACAGCTTCCCTCCAGCCTCGGGTCCCCTGCCATCTCTCTGCGGCTTCCTTCATTAGCGCCTCTTTCCTCCTGGAGAAAGCCTGTGTGTGACCTTGGAGGCTCCAGCACTTCCCTTGAGAATCTGCGCCATCAGCGGTCAGTCACAGCACAGAGGTGTTTCAGCAGAAATCAGACACCCTCTGCTCGGGGCCTCCTCACCCCCTCTCGGCTGGGAAGGGTCTTGGCAGTCCACACCTTGTCGCCCCTCACAGCAGAGCAGACACTGAGGCGAAGATCATCTTTGTATAATAAGACAACCTTCGCCTTTCAGCACAGCCGGAAAGGAGCCGCGTGTCCCTGCCTAGAAGGAGCTGTCAACCCTCACGCGATGTCACTTCCCCGGGGGTGACAGATGTGCAAGGCCATCTGTCCTGCTCAGTCAGTTCTCTGACCAGCACTTGGCACTTGCAAGCTTCTCGGGAGGACCATCTGTGGCTGGTCACTGGAGCTGACAGGTTCAAGGATGGATGGACCCGTGGCTTCGCTGCTGGTGCCCCTGCCGAGACTGGCCCAGACATCGTGCAAAATGGCTCACTCACTTCTCCTTTTCTTTACAGCAAAAAAATCCATATGAAAAGTCACGTGTGCTCCTTGGGAGTGTGCAGAAAACAGGCTCGCATGGTCTTCCAGGTGTAGGGGGTGGGGTGCCTGCAGGCCTGCTGTGATGTCCCTAGATTTTTCCGACAAGGTCAGGATTGATTATTGTGAAGAAGATGAACAGAATCCTGGACCCCAGACTCACTATACCTAAAGGAAGACTGAGCCTGGGAACCGAGCCATGCAAGGAAGCCCACCTTCCTCCTGTTCCCAAACACACAGTTATGGTTTCACATGCTGACTTTGTGTTGAGTAACATGTAGACTGAGTGCAAAGGGAAGTATATCGATACTTGATTTTCTCTACTCCTTCCACTCTCTTGGCTGGCAGTGCCTGATCCAGTCCAGGGCAGCGACCTAGAGACAGCAGCACTGACCCATCCAGGCCTGCTATGCACAGCACACTTCAGCCTGGGGCTTAAAAGCCAGCTTTCTCCCATCTGGAATGCAAGAGACATTTGGGAAATGCACACCTGAAAACTGTGTGGGTTTTCACTCCACCCTGTGGACTTCACTCTCAGGGGCTCTCTGGAGCACACATAACTAGCTGACACTGGTATTCCAGGGACACGGAAAGAAGTCCCTGGGAATGAACATCCAGGCAACATCAGAAACACGCGCTGCACATGACTGTCATAGAAGCTTCTGAAAACCCAAACACACATCCACTTACAAGACAGTCCAGCTGTAAGAGACCCCAGTTGCTTTTCACTGTAAGTGGAAAACTCTCATCCCTGTGCTGGCAACCCAAGGCTCCCACCCACCTCAGGGCTGCATCCCCTGTCCTTTAGTCCTTCCCTCCCTCTCAGAACACAAGGACACTTTTCTCTCTGTGCTCTCTCCACTACTCTGGGCTCTGTGCTCCCCAGTTACTCACCCCATCCCGGGACACAAGGACACGTGTCTCTCTGTGCTCTCTGCCCTGGTATGGGCTCCCATGTCTCTCAGTCCCTCCTTCTATCTGAGGACACAGGGACATGTGTCTCTGTCCTGCTCGGGGATCAATGTCCCTCAGTCCCTCTCTTCTTCAGGACACCAGAATGTGTGTCCCTCTGTGCTCTCTGTCTTGATATGTCTCTCAGTCCCTTTCTTCCTCCCAGGACACAGGGACATGTGTCTCTCTATGCTCTCTTTCCTGCAGTGGCTCAGTGTCCCTCAGTCCCTTCCTCCCTCCTAGGACACAGAGACACGGTCTCCTCTGGGCTCTCTGTCCTGCTCTAAGCTCTGTATCCTTCAGTTTCTCCCTCCCAGGGCACAGGGACACCTGTCTCTCTGTGCTCTCTATCCTGCCCTGCTCCCTGCACCGCCGCCCCCCTCCCCCCCAGGACATAGGGATACATCTCCCTCTGTGCTCTCTGTTCTGGTATGTGCTTTGCATCCTTCAATCCCTCCCTCCCTCCCAAGACACAGGGACGCAAGTCTCTCTGTGCCCTTTATTCCTCTCTGGGCTCCATGTCCCTCAGTCCCTCCATGTGTCCAAGGACACACGGACATGTGTCTCTCTGTGTCTCTATCCTGCTCTGGGCTCTATGTCTGTCAGTTTCTCCCTCACTGGACACCGGAATGCATGTTTATCTGTCTCTGTCCTGCTCTGGCCCTGTGTCCCTCAGTCCCTCCCTCTCTCCCAGGACAAAGGGACATGTGTCTCTCTGTGCTCTCTATTCCTCTATGATCGCCATGTCTCTCAGTCCCTCCATGAGTCCAAGGACACATGGATGTGTGTCTCTCTGTGCTTTCTGTCCCCCTCTGCCTCTGTGTCCCTCAATCTCCACTTTCTCTCAGGACACAGGGACAGGAACGTGTGTGTCTCTCTCTCTGCTCTCTGTCCTGCTCTGGGCTCCATGTCCCTTGGTCCCTCTTTTCATCTGAGGACCCAGAGACGCATGTCTCTGCCATGCTTGGAGCTCCATGTCCCTCAGTCCCTTTCTTCTTTCCAGGATGTGTTTCTCTCTGTGCTCTCTGTCTTGATATGGGCTCCCATGTCCCTCGGTTTCTTTCTCCCTCCCAGGACACAGGATCACATGTTTCTCTGTGCAATCCTGCAATGGCCCGGTGTCCCTCAATTGCTTCCTCCCTCCTAGGACATAGGGACACAGTCTCCTCCGTGCTCTCTGTCCTACTCTGGGCTCCCGTTTCCCTCAGTCTCTCTCTTCATTCCAGGACACAAGGACATGTGTCTCTATGCTCTCTGGCTTGCTGTGGACTCCATATCCTTCAGTCATTCCTTCTATCCCAGAACACCTGGAATGTGTGTTTCTGCTGTGCCCTTATGTCCTGCTCTGGGTTCGACCCTGGCACTCATGGACTGACCTTTTCCTCCTCACGGGTGATGCTTCTATTCCCAACTCTCCTCTCTTCTACCTGGTCCTTTCTCCCTGAGCAGCTGCTCTGAGTTGGCCAGAGAGTGGCTGTTGCCCAGTCTCCTCACCCCATCTCTCGGTCTTCACAGAGCCCCTGCCTCACAGCTCGCTGGGGCTGAAACTCCAGTTCTCACTGGAAAGGAACGTCTGACTTTGCTCTCCTTCTTGGGTGAGGATTAAGCAAGTAGGTTAGGCTGTGAGCGGGAAGAAATGCCGAGGTTTTGGGTATGGCTACTGGCTACTACGTGGTCTGGGTTCTTCCTTCATTAGAAAAAGGCTCATGTTTCAACAGGGTTGAGTCCAATCAGCGCCATGGTCTGTCTTCAGGACTCGGCTAAAGATAGGGTCGTATTTGTGGTTGCTTCATAAAGAATCTTTTATGGCTTCATCACATTGTGCTGCTTTAAATTCACATTTAAAATAGCATAAACTGAGTCTCTCGATGTAATCTAAGTAATCTCTAAAATAAGATTGAAACACACACAAGTGGATGCCAACATTGACCATTATATACTGAGACACCCAGCTCCATAGGTTCACGGTGTCACCTGGTATGATGTGCAGTGGAAGGCATTGCTCTCAGTGTCAGATAAACATATGCGTTGAAGGAACCATTATTTACTCATTTTTCTTACGTGTTCTTACTTGTTTTCATCCAAGGGAAATATAAAGAATGTTGCCCTATTCAGGCAAAAATTGCTCCCTCTGGAGGACAACATAAATAGGGACTATTTAGCAAGATAATCACTGCCTTTCCTGGTTCTTATTAAAGAGATTTCATCAGAGTTCTCCAGTGCCTTAGATTTTGCTTTGGTTTGGTTTGGACTTTGCATCTCAATGATTGATATCAACCTCCTCGCTCCTGTCACCATGAAAGTCATCCCCAACAGGGAAAGGGGAAGTCCACTCCTCCCCGGACACATCTAAGGTTTTCAGCCTACCGATGAATAGCCTTCTGGTTCTGGGGATATAACTGATGTATCTCTCTTTAGCTGCAGTTAAGAACAAAACCATAAAACAGTAATGGTGTGTGTATGTGGGGGGCAGGGGTTTCCTGCAACTGCAAATTACAAACAGGTAAGAAATAGCTGGGCACAGTGACTTACACTTGCAATCCCAGCCCTTTGGGAGGCCAAAGTGGAAGAATTGTTTGAGCCCAGGAATTCAAGAACAGCCTGAGCAACAAAGTGAGATCTCGTTTCTACAAAAATAAAGAATAATAATTAGCTGGGCATGGTGGCTCATACCTGTAGTCCAGCTACTCGGGAGGTTGAGGTGGGAGAATCACCTGAGCCTAAGAGGTCATGGCTGCAGTAAGCTGTTATTGTGCCACTGTCTTCCAGCCTCGATGACAGAGTGAGGCCTCTACTCAAAAAAAAGAATGAAAGAGAAATGTATCTGTGGGTGACTAAACAGTGAGAGAGCACAGAGTGACCTTGTGGGCTGGGCAGAAGCTGTGACCCAAGGCAATGTGTGGGGACAGAGTTGGACCAATATGAGCATCTCCTTGTGTCTGCCAGAGATGATGAGGGCTGATCATCAGACAAAAGGTCCTGGGAATTAATCTAAGGGGATCTTAGCTATGGAAGATGAGAAAGAGAGCTTCAGAGTCTGAGATTAGAGAGAGGCAGCTGTGAGAGAAACCAGCTCCAGGTGGGCAGAGGCTTAACGAAAGGGCAATCTCCAAGAATTAAGGGAGGGGGAAAGGCAGAGAAAACTCATTTTTTTTCTGGAAGTGGGGCCAGCAGGAGGGGATGGTAGCTGGTATTGCTTCCTCGGGAGAGGGAAGGGGTAAAGAGAAGCCATATGTAAACAACACAAGCTCAGTCACTTGTCTCCTCTACACCAAATAAACAAGCATGAGATGTAGTGGAGGAAAGTCTATTTTATTCCCAAAGCTGGTAGAAGGGAAAATAGCCAGGCTCATGCCTCAAAGAAATCATTTCTGATTTTTAGGCTGAGTGCAAGGGTTTAGAAAGGAAAACTTGGTGTGGGAAACATGTGGGTGTAGCATAGGGTGTGTCTCAATGGCCTATCTTGGATGGGGGTTCTCCCAGAGGTCTGACTGGTGTTATCTCAGCTGCAGGCAGCTTATGGACCAACTGTCTCATGACTCCCTCCAGCCAGGAGGGTCCCGCAGTCAGGCTGTTTTAAGATGAGCCCCTGGGATTTCTAAGCAAGCATAAAGTCAGACAAGCATGCATGGTAAAAAGAAGTTTCTAAACCATGTTCCAAGGCTTAGGATGAAGAGAGAGGAAAAAACTTTAAGATCCATGTGAAGGCTGAGAAGCTTGACTACAAGCCTCTGTGAGGTTCCCAGCATGTGGGCTGGTGCCGCCCAGGATAATGTGGACACCTCATAATGAAGAGTGGGGGACTGGCTCACTGATCAGAGGGGCTGGAATGATTGGGGTGAGTCCATGCAGAAGAGAGAAGGGAGTCCCGGGAGTTTGATTCCGAAGACCACAATGAACTGACACAGAGTCTTGTGCCAGTTCTGCCCTTCACAGCAGAGGACCTCAGGTATGTCCTTTGAAGGCTGGGTCCTCAGTTTATCCATCTGTAGACAAATCCACAGTCCATCGGTCAGCCAGGCAACATGTAGGCATTGAATGAGCATTCCCAGTGAGGTCTCCAGGGAAGCCTGCATGGATTTTACAGCCCAGGGAGCAACTACGTCATCTCTAAGCTTCTTCCGGGTCTGAAATTTAACCTGCTGAGGAGGAAAGAGCTCAGTCTTGGGGTTCATTGATTTGAGACAAAACCCAGTTTGATTCCCTGCTCTGACAATTACTAATTGTAGATTTGGGAAAGTTTCTTACCCACCCTAAGGCTCAAGGAGATCTCTAAAATAGGCATGAGGCTAAGCACGGTGGCTCATGTCTGTAACCTCAGTACTTTGGGAGATTGGAGAGAGAGGATCACTTGAGCCCAGGAGTTTGAGGCAACATGATGAGACCTTGCCTCTACAAAAAAAACAAAGTAGCCTGGCATGGTTTTACACTCCTATAGTCCCAGTTACTTGGAAGGCTGAGGTGGGAGGATTGCCTGAGCCCAGGAGGTCAAGGCTGCAGTGAGCTGTGATTGTGGCTCTGCACTCCAGCCTGGGTGACAGGGTGAGACTCTGACTCAAAAATAATAATAATAAATAATAAAATGTTCATAGTAATGATCCTCCTGTCAGTCATTGCAAGAAAGGAACAGGGCAACGTATCCCCTTCCACAGTACAGTGTTGCAGCCAGAGGCCACTACCTTCCCAGTTCCCTGCCCCTAGGTCTGACCAGGTGACTGGTTCTTGCCCTTGAGTGAGGCACAGAGACCTGAGTCTTGGTGGGTCAGGCCTCACAAGAAGCTGCCTTCCACCTTCACTGGGGACCAGGAAAAGGGCTGCCTGGCTATATGGCCTCTCTCTTTCTCCACAAGAACCTTGTCACCCAGCTTGCCCATTTCCCAATGACATACTGTGGCCGTTTCTTTTTTAAGTAGGATCATGGCATTCGTTATCCTAGGTAAAACTGGCGTCTTTAACATTTGAATTTTCTCATATGGAAATAGCTTATGTCGACTGGATGCAGTGGTTTATGCCTATAATTCCAGCACTTTGGGAGGTCGAGGCAGGAGAATGACTTGAGCCCAGACGTTCGAGACCTGCCTGGGTGAGACCCCCTGTCTCTTAAAAAAAAAATAGCCAAGTGTGTTGGTGCACACCTGTAGTCCCAGCTATTCAGGAGGCTGAGGAGGGAGGATCGCTTGAGTCCAGGAAGTTGAGGCTGCAATAGGCCATGATTATGCCACTGAAGGCCAGCTTGGGCAACAGAGTGAGACCCTGACTTAAAACAAAAAAGAGAAAGGAATAGCTCATGTGTTTCCTGTGCACTCAAGTCTCCTGTGTGCTTCTGCAGGGGTTTAGAGTTTCTCCCGTTTATTTCTATGTGCTTGGTCTCTTTTGTTCTATTAGCAAAATAGCTCTGAGATCTTTTCTTCTCAAATTCACCCCCCTACCAAAATAATCCAGTTTCAACCTCAGCAACCTCTTCTCCTGCCCACCCCCCCCCCACCAACCTTGTCCCTTTTTAAAAATTTTGTCACCAAACGCGTAACCCTTGTTTAGCCCAACCTCCATCTAAGTCCTGGTACAGACCAGCTACAGTCATCCTTCCCTCTCAGGGTCTTCTCGCCTTCCCCATTCACACACAGTTGGCTCAGGGATGTTTTCCACCTGGAAGTCTATTGTATTCACTCGTTCAGACGCTGAGTCAAGAGCATCTTGCTGGGCACGAGGCCCAGAGTTTCATACAACAATGATCAAATGTTACAGCCTCTGTGCAACTCCACATGACATTCAAGGCCTCCAAGAAGCCCCCCTGTGCAGGTATGTGACACGATTACTCTGGCTCAGGGACTGTAGAGGCTCCAGATAATCCTTAGTCCCAGGGTCCACTCAGTAACTCCCCACCGCATTCCCATCTAGGTTTCACTGAGCTCCCCACTGCGGCCTGCCGTGTTCTATAGTGAACTTGCTTCTCAGGACTCCTCTGCTGTTAGTGATGGCAGAAAGAGCTCAGTTCCATCCACATGTCCACCTGCTGTTGATCCTCCACAAAATGACCCCAGTTGCAACACTGCATATGTAGAAGTCACAAGGACTACGGAGACAAATCTCTGAAAGAAAATTCTTCATTTGGGAATAAATGACATTGGAGACTCAGAAGGGAGGACAAGAATGGGGGGATGAAAAAGCACCTATCAGGTGTATACACTAGTCAGGGTGTTGGGTACACTTAATGCACAGACTTCTTTACCACTACACAAAACATCCATGTACTCAGAAACCATTTGAACCTCTAAAGTTATTAAAATAAAGAAAATTATTTTTCAAAATAATAATGAAAGAATGAATTGCAATCTGGGGCATACACACAGACCAGGTGGTCTTCAGCACATCTGGGAAACAAAGAGAAGGTTAGAAGTTTTATTTAAAAGTAGAAATGTTACCTGCCACTCTGAGAAAGTTCATCAGCACTAGCAAGGTTTTGGGGAGCAGGGAAGTTTCAGTTGGTGAGTGGTGGCAATGGGTAAAGCTAGTCTGAGAGTCGTTGTTGTTCCAACAGCTATTAGATAAAAACAGGTTTGGGTTACAGCAAGCAGTTTCAGCAGCCAGGCTAGCACAGAAATGCATTCTTGGAGTCATGTTTTGTGCCCTTAGTGCTTTCTCCCCCAGCCTCCCGACTCTGTTTTCATTGGATTTGACAAGAATGACCCCATTTGTATGACCAACTTTCACAGTACTAGCAGATTTCAGATCTGAGTGAATAGGATGACTCAGCCACTGTGACGCTGGCCTTCAAAGGCCTCTTTGTCTTCTTCTCGTCCTTAGACCTGAAAAGAATTTTCAGAAAAACAAGAGAATAGAATTACAGCCTGTGTGTCTTCCACGCCCTCTCTTTTAGGTCAGAACCCCTGTGCTACGCCTCCTGTTGGTCACGGGCAGGAATTTCACATTGCATGGTTGCTGGCAAGCCCAGCTCAGCGGGTGGTCCACCAGATCCTGGGTCTGTGTCTCCATTCCCAGGACGACATGGACAACCTAACTGACCACATCAACTGCTTCAAAAGGGTCATACACTGAACTAGCATCTGAAGGGCATCATGTGCAGAATGTGGGCAAAGGGCAACCACACGTGATCTAGCTTAGACACAAAGCAGACTTTGGAGGAAACCCACAAGCAGAGTCAATAAGAGAAGACACGGGCTTTCTGAGTTGTCGTCACCCCAAGAAGGGGTCAGGAGTCAGGGCACCGCTGGACACCCTTAGCCCTGGGCTCCTCCTGGGAACTTCCCGTCTGTTTCTCTGCTTTTTCATAAGATGACGATGACAGCAGCCTCACAAGCAGGAGAAAACAGTCTGCACCTCAGCCCTAGCTGGCTGAGGGCATGGCAGATGAGTGCCGATGGCCCCTGAGACCTTGTGGGGAGTCAAACCATGCAGCCCTCTTTGCTGGAGGAGAAGCCACCCAGCCCAGAGGGCCGGTTGCCAGGCAACCCACAGAGCCTTGGGTTAGCCAGTGGACTGTCATTTCTTTGCAGGAGGGGAGGCTGCACACCAGCACCACTGTGTGTCCGGGGACTGGGACACAGACCTGCAACTGCTGTGATACAGATTTTGTAAACCTACTTTCTTCAAAAGTGGTTGACAAAAGACAACTCACATGCTTAGTTGGAATTTACAGAGTGTGCAGCTGGTCTCAATGTGCAATTCCTTTCTGAATATTCTTACCATTAAATAGTTTCCCATCACATATTTTGACAACAAAATTTTCCTAGAGTACTACTGGCCTATTTGCTAACTTTGAAGCATGAAAATTATCAAATGTATACAACATTGAAGGAATAGTGTAATGACTCCCTGTTACCAATCGCCAAGTTCCAACGATTATCTGAATGTTGCCAGACCCCATCCCTCCAGACTCCGTACTCTTTTCTTCTTGCTAGCTTTTCCCTTTTCCTACTTTTGTGAGGTATAATATATACAATAAAATTCATCCATTATAAGGGGATGTTTTTAGGGAAATTTACACATCTGTGTAACCATCACAAAAATGTTTTATTTAACATCACGGAAAGTTTACTGGCTCCACTTGCAGTCAATACCTGCTCCCACTCCAGCTCCAGGCAAACACTGATCTTCCTTCCTTCTCTACGGACATGACTTTCAAGTTTTTGTATGAACATAAAAATTTCACTTCTCTCGAGTAAATGTCTAGGAGTAGAAATGACGGGCCATATGGTAAGTCTATGTTTAACTTTTTAAGAAATTGCCAAAGCGTTTTCCAAAATGGCTGCACCACTTTACATTCCCATTAGTGACAGATTAGCATTCCAACTCCTCCACATCCCAACACGTGTTATTGGCTGGCTGCATTTCCCTGATTTGCACTAGTCATTCATGGTATAGAGCATCTGTCATGTGCTAATTGGCCTTTGCCATATATATGTGTTTTCTGAAGAAGTGTCTATTCGGATCTTTTGCCAATTTTTAAATTGGGTCATTATAGATTTGTAAGAGATCTTTCTGTATTCTGGATACAAGTCCCTTATTAGATATGTGATCCTCAAAAATCTTGTCCCATTCTTCAGGTTGTCTTTTTCACTTTCATGATGGTGTCCTTTGATGCACAAATATGTTTAATTTTGATGATGTCCGATAGATTTATTTATTTATTTATTTTTGTTACTTGTGCTTTTGTGTCATATCTGGAAAATGGTTGCCTAATCTGTGGACACAAAGGCTCACAGGTATGTTTTCTTTTATGAATTGTATAGTTTTAGATCTTCTATTCAGGTCTTCGTTCCATTTGGAGTTAATTTTTGCATATGATATTAAGTAGGGGTTCTAATTTATTATTTTACATGTGCATACGCAGTGGTCTGGTCTTTATTGGAAAGATTGTTGCTTACTCATTGAAATTTCTTGACACATAAAATGGCTGACTGTGTGACAGCTTACCCGTGTATTCTACTCTTGCCACCTATGTCTATCTTTATCAGTATTTCATTACCTATGTTACTATAACTTTGTAGTATGTTTTATTTTTTATTTTTAGTTATTTATTTGTTTGTTTGGGTCCGGGTCTCATTTCATTGTCCAGGCTGGAGTGCAGTGGCACAATCATGGCTCACTGCAGCCTCAACCTCGTAGGCACAGGTGATTCTCCCACCTCAGCCTCCTGAATAGCTGGTTGGTACTACAGATGGACACCACCACACCTGATTTTTTTTTTTTTTTGCAGAGACAAGATCTCACGTTGTTACCCAGACTGGTGTTGAACTCCTGGGCGCAAGCAATCCTCCTGCCTCGGCCTCCCCAAGTGCTAGGATTACAGGCATGAGCCAACACACCTGGCATGTAGTAAGTTTTAAAATCAGAAACAGCTGAACTTTGTTCTTCTTCAAGATTGTTTAGATATTTTGGAATCCTTAAATTTTCATACACATTTTAGAATCAGTTAATCAACTTTTGCAAAGCAACTAGCTGGAATTTTAATAGGGATTGCATTGAATCTGTGGATCAACTTGGGTAATATTTGCATCTTTACAAAATTAAATCTTCTGATCCATGAACATGGAATGCTTTTCCACGTACTTGGGTCTCCTTTTATTTCCACAATGTTTTGTAGTTTTTAGAGTATAAGTTTTGCACTTCTTTCACGAAATTTGTCCCTAAGAATTTTTTTTTTTTTTCTGTAGACAAAACCATGTCATCTGCAAATGGAGATAGTTGTATTTCTTTCTTTCCAATTTGGATACCATTTGTTTATTTTCTTACCTAATTATCCTGGATAGACTCTCTGGCACAATGTTGAATAGAAGTAAAAAGATAGGACATCTTTGTTTTGTTCACCATCCTAGGGAAAAAATATTCTGTGTTTTATCACTAAATGAGATATTAGCTGTTGGATTTACCAAGCTCTTCACTCCCCCCGCTGAAAGTCCCATGCCCCACACAATGGGCTATTCTATGTCCTTTGCAATAGCATATGGATTGAGGATCTGCTTATCAATTTCTGCAGAATAAGGCAACAGGGATTTTGATAGAGAATGTGCTGAACCTATAGATTAATTAGGTAAAGTATTGTTATCTTAACAATTTTAAGTCTTCTGACCCATAAGCATGGTGCATCTTCTAAGGTAAACATCTATCCATTTTCTCAGGTGTATCCAGAGAGCTTCCAACTCCTTGGAGCTGTACGGTAAATTATGCTCTAGTAAACATCCTTCTAAGTATGTCTCCTTATGAACTCATGTGACACATTTTTTAGAAAAATATAACCAGGACTAGATTACATACATAGAGAACATGTAGTATGAATCTATTTCCTTTTGCCAAACAGTGCTAGATTGCTCTGCCAAATGGCCGTACCAGCCTACTCTCTCACCAGCAGTTCCCCAAATCCATGCCAATAATTGTCATGATCAAACTTTCTAGTTATTGACACTCTGATATATGCAAACTTGATCTGCATATATCTGATAATCAGTGAGTATGAGTACCTTTTCATATGTTTGATGATGGCCTTTTGAGTTTTCTGTCTATAACTCATTGCCCATTTTTATATTGGGGTTTCTGCCATTTTCTTAATGATTTGGGGAGTTAGTTATACATTCTAGATATTTGCTATTCAGTTGGGAGCTTGTTAGAAATGAAGAATTCATGGTTCCACCCCCTAGCTCCTGAGTCAGAATTTACAGTGTAACAAGATCCCTAGAGAATTACTATGCCTGCTGAAGTTTGGGAACCATTGTTCTAGATATCAATCCATTTTCAATTTGGAACATTGCAAATATCTTCTCTCATTCTATCAAAAGATATTCGTGACTTATTTTGTTAAAAAGAAATATGTAATTTTGATTTAAGTAAATATAATTTTTGTCTTAAAATTTATGCTCTTGTTTACAGTAGCAAGAACATGGAACCAACTGTGCTGCCCATCAAAAGAGGACTGGATAAAAAAATGTGGTACACATACACGATGGATTATTATGCAACCATAAAAAAGAACAAAATCATGAACTTCACAGGAACCTGGATGGACTTAGAGTCTATAATACTGAGTGATCTTTCATAGAAACAAAGAACTGAGTATCATATGTTCTCACTCATCAGCAGACCTTGAACAATTATTGTAATACTATAAGAAAAGAATTGGCAGTAGTGGGAAACTGCTGGAAGGGGGGTGGGGAAGTGGGATTGGCAGTAGTGGGAGTCTGCCTGGCGAGGGGGGGCACACCTCATCAACAAGGGTACCTGCATAATGAATATTTGTATACCTAACCCTGAATTGTACCCCACAGCTTTAAAATGAAAAAATTAAAAGGTTTTTTAAAAAGCATGCTCTTAGTTCAATGCAATATTTTGTGCATTTTCCCCTATTAACTATATGGTTTAATCCTTTAGATTTTATACTTAGTCCTTCTATCAATTTTGAGTCCATCTTTTTTGTGATGTTATGTAGGCATCCAGTTGTATTTTTCCCATATAGTAGTCACTTTCCTAGCACCATTTATCAGACAAGTAGACCAGTCCTCACTAATTTGTGGCATCACAGTTACCCTATAGTAAGTTGCCATGTACATTTAGATCTTTCTGTTTGAGCTTTCTCTTCTGTTCCATTCGTCCATTTGACTGTCTTTCTGCCACTACCACATAGTTTTGTTTTGATTACAACTCTGTGATATGCTTTATAGTTGACAGGGCATCTATAGTTGACTTAAAGTTGTCTTAGCTATTTATAAACTTTGACTTTTTCCATATAAATTTCAGCATAAAGCTTAACAAAAATCCTCAGAAAGTTCAAATCAGATTTTCACTGTGAGAATATTTAATGTTTAGATAGTTGGACTGGGGAAGAAATGACATATTCATAATATTACGTTGTCCCATCCTAGAACATGGAATCTCTCTCCATTGATCAATATTTTAAAATATTCTTTATAGAGAACTTGATATTCTTGGCTAAGTTAATTCTTAGGTCCATTTTCTTTCTTGATACTACAGTGAGTAGTATGTTTTAGTTGTTATTGCTATATTTTCTAGTTAATTGTTGCTGATATTAAAAATGGTATTTTTTATTGATCTTCAACAATATTTCTGTGGTGGTTTTAAATTTGTCCACATATATTTTTTTTTGAGTTGGAGTCTCACTCCACAGCCCTGCCACAGCAACCTCAACCTGCTGGGCTCCAGCAATCCTTCCACCTCAGCCTTCCAAGTAGCTAGAACTGGAACTACAGGCACACGCTACCATGCCCAGCTAATTTTTAATTTATTGTAGAGATGAGGTCTCGCCAAGTTGGCCAAGCCAGTCTCGAACCCGCAGGCTCAGGCAATCCACTTACCTCAGCCTCCCAAAGCACGGGATTACAGGCTGAGCCACCAAGCCTGGCTAGATTTGTCCACATATTATTTGACCTTCCTCCCTTGAAGATGTGGAGCCCAGTGCCCTCCCTTTGGGTATAGATTTAGAGACTCACCTCTAACAAACAGAATATGGTGAATTTCTGAACTAGGTCATAAAATGCATTATAGCTTCCTCATATTCTCACTTGTGTCACTTGCTCCAAATGGAGCTATCTGCCACACTGTGAGGACACTCATCAACCTCATGGAGAGGTGGTGAGAAGCTGAGGCCTTCTGCCCACGGGCATGTGAGTGCGCCATCTTGGAAGCAAATCCTCCAGCCCCAGTCAAGTATTCACGGAATGGCAGTACCGGCCAGCATTTTGACAGCAATGTCTGAGAGCCCCTCAGCCAGATCCCCATCTAAGTTGCCAAGCATCTCTTATTATATGATCCCACTCCCATGAAGTGTCCAAATAGGTGAGGCCATAGAGAAAGTAGATTAGTGGTTGCTTAGGGGCAGTGGTTGGGTGGCAAGGGGATGGTGGCATGGTAAGGATTTGGGGTTGGAGGTTGTTCCCCTCATTAGAACACAAAAGTGTTCTAATGTTTACTCTGGTGATAGTTGCACATATCTGTGAGTATACTAAAATCCATCGGCGTGTACACTTCAAACGGGTGAATTGTATGATGTGTGGATTATATCTCAATCAAGCTGCTTAAAAGGGAAGGAAGGAAGAGAGGGAGGGAGAGAGGAATGGAGGGAGAGAGGGAGGTGAGAGGGAGGAAAGAAGGAGGGAGGGAAGGAAAGGAGGGAGGGAGGGAAAGAAGGAGAGAAGGATGGAATGAAAGAAGACGGGAAGGAGGGAAGAAGCGAGGAAGGCTGAAGGAGGGTGGGAGGAAGTCAGGAGCAGGACTACTGCATCAGTTCATGTTCTCCTCAGAAGCGAGCCCTCCATACCAGGGGATGAGGTAGCTTTTCCTAGATCCCTCAAAACCCTCTAGAGCCTTGTTTCCCCCAACTCTAGATGAATGAGGCCAACTTTCTTTATATTTACGTAGCTAAGAGGGACTCACAAATGACCCTTCATAGGCCACACAGAACAATTTTTCCCAATCAAATTAAAACACACCAAGCTCTACTTGTTAATACATTGTGAAGACAAAGACAAAGAAAACTACAATTTTATAGAAAAAAATTTTTAAAGTGTATGTAAAGGAAGAAATAAAGACTTACGCATATTCCCTTCCTTTTCCTGCCCTGTGTCCAATACTTTTGATAGGAAGTCCCTGTACAGATCTTCTCCAAAACACACAGACTCCCGCTGAGGACTAAACTGGACCTTTTTTTTCTCTCACCCAAATTCCTAACCAAAGGCTTGGGGAGTCACTGCCTGACAAGGACTCACCAGACAGGGTTTTATTACCCAATTACCCTGTATCCTGAAGCTTGCTTTCCAACCCAACTCTGGCATAATGTCACATAACAAATAAAGACAGTTTATGGCCCCACAAAGCCATCTCGTGAGACTCTCAGACTCTGGGAGCCTGGTAACACACTTCTCTATCCTCTCGGAGGTCTGCCACAGACAGGGCCTCATCTACACGTCAAGCCTGCAGTTTTCTAACCCCTTATCTTAACAAAGCATCTCTTCTACTGATCGCCACATTCCTTAGATAGGAACTGCAAATTACCAGTCAAGAAATCTTTGAATCCACCTATGATCTGCAATCCCCCCCACCTTAGAAATGTTCCTCCTTTCTGAGCCAAACCAATGAAAATATCATAAGCATTGACTTGTGGTTTCTTGTAACTTTGGCCCTCCTAAATGTATATTAAAAAATTGTGTTTACACTTCAGACACCTTCAAAGTACTCTCTGTTCAATGCAATACACCTATTGAGACATTTTTCTACCGCTCAAACCAGTTTTTGCTCAAGCCACTGTTTGGCCATAGTGGGCACACATTCCCAGGACCTCCTAAGAATGGGTGCCATGGGGCTAAGGCCACTCACATTCAGCTCAAGAATAAACCATCTGAAAATGTTTTACAGAGTTTGGCATCTTTTCGTCAACACGGCCTGGGAGTGGAGTCAACATCTTCATATGCAAGGGACACCCAAAAAACCCGAAATTCTCTTTAGAAGGACAGGTCCCTTGTAGGACAGGCTTCCCCCACTAGTTGAGTGTTCTAGAAACCCACTGGCATCTGTGTACCATCTAGCGTTGTTGTGAGAAACTGAGTTTGGCTTCAGTGAATTTTTTTGGAGATTCTTTCAACACATTTGCTCATTTCATGGTGGGTGATTTATGAGTGCACTGCCCACAATGCATTGAATGTTCAGCAGTTTTTGAGCCCAAATGGCATGACCTTTGTGCCCTACCTTCCTTATTCACCTGATCTCACCTGAGCGACTTTTCTTTGTTTCCTTGGATGAAAAAAAGTCCTCAGAGGGAAACATTTTGCTGATGTGGAAGAGGTGAAACCAAAAATGACAGAAGCAATAAAAACAAAAAATTGATGAGTTCAAAACTGTTTTGAGCAGTGGAAAATAGGTGTATTGCATTGAACAGAGAATACTTTAAAGGTGACTGAAGAGTACACATATAAGAATAAATACACAATTTTTTATAAATAAATTCCATTTTTTGGGTCCCCCTTTGTATTTAATGTTGACCGAAACTACCTAAATAATTGCAAAGCATGTCACTCGTTTCCCTAGCAAGCTGTAACAAGTGTCATTAGAAACTGTGCTGTTTTAAAAAAATAAACCACATTCCTTTTGTATGGCATTCCCCAAGGACTTCACTTTAATTCTTGAGCCTGGTCCAGGGGGGCTGACTGCCCAGACATGGGTGTCACTAAGCTCACTGTGGCACTGTGCCGAGATGTCTAAAGCAAAGTAATTCAGAAGTGCTGCAGTGTGAGCTCCTCTATAAACATGGTGCAACAAAGCAGACTTCTCTCCCGTGAGTGGTTTTAGCAGCTGTCTTTCCACCCACACCTGGGCCTTCACAAAGTGACACCTCCTTCAGAGCCAGGAACTACATTCCCCAGCGCCCAGCACCCACCAGAGATATGGGCGGGACAGATGCAGAAACCACCCAGCAGAGCAGACTCTCGATGTGGCTGAAAGTCTTACTCAGACTTTTTCTGTCACAAAGTGATGTCTGTTCAGCTGACTTCTGGACCAACAGAACCTGAAGTAGTTAATTGGTGGTGGGAGGTGCCCGTCAGATGTGATGAGTGTCAGGTAACAGGAAGGGAGGAGACAGAAAACCTGGACATCACAGATATCCAGGCACAGAAAATTCTAACTCAATGGCCATTTGCGGACTTTCTGTTCTATAGAAGCAGAGGAGTCTCAGCCTTTGAAACTTCATATTATGCTCAAGATATCCTATTTCAAAGAGCAGAGACATACACATGATAAAATTATATGCTTATACATGTCTGAAAGTGTCTGTGCAGAAAGGTAAAAGTTTTTTTCAAAGATTAACGTTTAGAAAAGGGAATTTTATCATGTAAGAGTTAAGCAGTCACTCTGGGTTATTCTAAGTGAATAAAGGTGACCCTGATATTGAAAACAGCTGCAGCCGGGCTCGGTGGCTCAGCCTGTAATCCCGCGCCTTGGGAGGCTGAGGTGAGTGGATTGCCTGAGCCCGCGGGTTCAAGACCCGCCTGGGCAGGCGAAACCTCATCTCTACAGTAAATCAAAAAAAAAAAAAAAATCAGCCGGGCGTGGTAGCGCGCACCTGTAGTTCCAGCTACTTGGAAGGCTGAGGCAGAAGGATCGCCGGAGCCCAGCAAGTCAAGGCTGCGGTGGCCGGAAGCGGCCACTGCACTCCAGTCTGGGCGACGGGATTTATACGCCAAATCAAAAAAAAAAAAAAAAAAAGATACAGAATCTCACCTAGTCCTGCAACAGCCCTAGAAATAGGTACTATTTTTTTTTTTTAATTTTAGATTCGGGGGTATATATGCATATTCATTACATGAACATACTGTGTAGTGGTGGGGATTGGATCTCGGGTGGCCCATTACCTAGATAGTGAACATTGTGCCCTGTAGTTAGTTTCTGAACCCTGCCTCATCCTTATTAGTGTCCCCAGTGTCTATTATTTTCATCCTTGTGATTGTTTAGTTCATATCCTTTGCAGTAACGTGGTTGGAATAGGTACTGTTATTCCCTTTAAAAATGAAAAAATGCTGGGCGCAGTTGCTCAAGCCTGTAATCCCAACACTTTGGGAGGCTAAGGTGAGGGGATTGCCTGAGTCCAGGGGTTCGAGACCAGCCTGGACAACTTGGTGAGACCTCATCTCTACAATAATAAATAAATAATTAATCGAGCGTGGTGACATGTGCCTGTAGTTTCAGCTACTTGGAAGACTGAGGCAGAAGGATCGCCTGAGCCCAGCAGGTCGAGGCAGCGGTGGCCATGAGCGTGTCACTGCACTCCAGCCTGGGCAACAGAGTGAGACTCCAACTTAAAAATAAAAATACAAATGGAAAAAAAACTGAAGCTTAGGAAATAAGTTTACTTGCCCAAACTTTCTGAGAGATGCCATAGTGATTAAGAGGAACAGCTTTCAGGTCAAATGAATTTGACTTTCATCCTTATGTCTTTGGTTTCCTTATTTGTAAAATAGGATTGAAATAGCAATATCAAAGTTGAGGGTAATTGAGAATTTATGTTATTTATTGGAAACTTAGGATAAGCACCTAACAAATAATGGCCGTTGTTACTGTTATTTTACTGCAAAGTCATAACTAGACCCCATCATTTGTTCTTCTCTAGCCATTAGTTTTTCCATTGTGTAGTAGTGCTCTCCTTGGAAGACAGTGGATGAATTCAAGAGTTTGGAAGAAATGATAGATAGAGAAATGCTGGAAAGAAGACAGATTTAACACTCAGTCATTAAAAGAAATATGTGCACATTTTAAAAAAAATCAAATATAAGAGGGTAGTATTGAAAAATAAGTCTCCCACCCACTTCTGGTATCAATCCCCAATTTCACTCCCCAGCGGCAATTAATAGTGTAGTTTCTATGTTTCCTTGTGTAGATATTTTATGCATATACAAGCATATATGCATAAAAGTATGTTCATTTTTATACATTGATAACATATTAGACACAATGTTCTGTTCTTTGAGGCCATCATCTTTTATAAAATGTAACAGAAGCCGGGCTCGGTGGCTCAGCCTGTAATCCCGCACTTTGGGAGGCTGAGGTTGAGTGGATTGCCTGAGCCCGCGGGTTCGAGACCCGCCTGGGCAACTTGGTGAGACCTCATCTCTACAATAAATCAAAAAAATTAGCCGGGCATGGTAGCGCGCGCCTGTAATTCCAGCTACTTGGAAGGCTGAGCGGAAGGATCGCCGGAGCCCAACGGGTCGAGGCTGCAGTGGCCGGGAGCGGCCACTGCACTCCAGTCTGGGCGACAGAGTGAGACTCCAACTCAAAAAAAAAAAAAAGTAACAGAAGCTTGTTTTCTGTAGAGTAAAAGACTAACAGATTGTGAATGAATACTTGCTCTATGGAGAGTTATGTTAGTATTTTTATAAGACAGAAACCTAGAAATAAATGTAGGAAGTTAGCCGGGCTCAGTGGCTCAGCCTGTAATCCAGCGCCTTGGGAGGCTGAGGTGAGTGTATTGCCTTAACCCGCGGGTTAAAGACCCGCCTGGGCAACTTGGCGGGACCTAATCTCTACAATAAATAAAAAAAAAAAAAAAT
>CAUYQG010136632.1:0-14095 GCA_963574415.1 Tarsius wallacei | reverse complement strand
TGCCAAGGGCTCCAATCTCAGGGCAGTGGTGGGTCCCAGTCACCTCTGTAGGAGAGCCCCAGGTGCATGAACCCAAGACTCCCCTCAGATGGACTTTCACTCACCCACCAGCACACACCCACTCACGCAGACAGTCTTTATGTCTTTATGGACACTCGCTTTTGCAGATACTCTCACACTCTTAACCTGTTCTGTTGCCATCTTGCCTCCTCCTCTATTCGACACTATATACTTTTAATGTTAGTGATTATAGGATGTGTCTACATAGTCAATTTGTAAGGACTTTTCATTTTATTAGGACTCAGTATTAGTTTCTTATTGCTACTGTAATAAATTACCACAAACTTAGTGTTCAAGACAACACAAATTCATTATCATTTGGTTCTGGAGGTCAGAAGTCTGAATTGCGTCCTGCTGGGCCAAAATCAAACTGTCAACAGACTGCATTTCTTCTGGAGGCTTCAGGGGAGAATCTGTTTTCTTGCCTTTTCCAGCTTTTAGAGGTTGCCTGCCTGTATTTTTCAGCTTATGGTCCTGCATCACTCCCATTTAGGCTTCTGTCATCACATGTACAGTAAGTCCCCTATATATGAACTTTCAAGTTCTGAGCTTTTAAAAATGCAAACAGGCATTCGCATGTCTAGTATTGTAAGTTAGTTCATATGTTGGCATGTACTGTCATGTGCATGTATCTTCCCATTTAGGCTTCTGTCATCACGTGTACAGTAAGTCCCCTATATATGAACTTTCAAGTTCTGAGCTTTTAAAAATGCAAACAGGCATTCGCATGTCTAGTATTGTAAGTTAGTTCATATGTTGGCATGTATTGTCATGTGCATGTATCTTCTATAATTGTTGTGCTTCTGTGTACTTTGCTATACAGTACTGCATAGAGTACAGTGGTACAGTTTCTTTATTTCAAGCTCAGGATGTCTGGAAGCAAGCATAAAGCAGCAATGATGTAGCTGGTGCTATATAGCTGATTGTGTTAGTTGGGTACCTAGGCTAACTTTGTTGGACTTGCTAACAAATTGTACTTATGAATGCGCTCTCAGAATGGAACTCATTCATAAGCAGGGGACTAACTTTATTGCTATAATTAAATAGCAACAAACCATTTCAGGTTATTATATGTATGTATACTCATACTACACATAAAATAGGCATGTTTAACATGCACATGAATCAGTCTAGAATATACTCTTTCCTTCTCTGCGAAATCTTAAATCTACAAATTGGAGGTCCAAATCAAATGATTGTTCTTCATGAATCCTATAGCAGCACCCATAATGGACATGGCTCCCTTGTTATTTTGAGCATGCTTTTTAAATTTGTGGCAGCGTGCAACTTTGAAAAGTTCTTTTACAATTCAGATGGTTTCTAATTCTTTGCTCAAAACAAAGAAGATCTACTTAGGATTATTCAAAATAATCTTTGATGATAGACCACTACAGGTGCATGCCATCATGCCCAGCTATTTATTTAGCTAATCTACTTTTTATTTTTTATTCCTCATAACTGTTTGCCCTTTATTCTTCCTCCCTTTTCAGTCAGCTGCTTGGGCATTAGGGTTTTTATAACTTGTACCAAGGATGATATAGCCAAGCCAAAGTGTTAATTCTTAGTTTTTGGGTTTCAAAAGCTTGACCTTGGGTGTTCACAAGGTGAAACTCAGAAAGACCTAGGGCTCATAAAGTTATTCCAAGCCGCTGAAGTGTGAATGTGTGTGTGTATGAGTGCATACTCTGGGGACACAGACTTCCCAAGGAGTTATGCAGGGACGTGGACTGTGTTAAAATCAGCTTTCAGATCCCTGTGTGATTTTCTCACACTGATCTGTCTATAAACACTTTTATAATCTACAAGATTTCTCCCCATCCCCCATCCCTTTTGCCCTTTTCCTGTTTTTTCCCTTATTCACTCCTTATCTTGCTATGGCAACAACAAAACAAAACAAAATATCAAAAAGACACTGTGAAATTATACTGATATTGAGAAAGCAAACCAATCTGATTACTGAAGATCACGTTCTTTTACAACTCAGATGTTTTCTAACTCTTTGCTCAAAACAGAACGTGAAGATCTACTCAGGATTATTCAAAATAATCTTTGATGATAGACCACTACAGGTGCATGCCATCATGCCTAGCTATTTATTTTATTTTATTTTATTTTGTAGAGACAAAGTCTTGCTATGTTGCCCTGGTTGGTCTTGTACTCCTGGGCTCAAGCTATCCTCCCACCTCACCCTCCCAAAGTGCTGGGATTACAGTCTTGAGCCACAGCACCTGGCAGTTTCTTATACAGAATACATTTAATTTCAATTCAATTTAGCATGCATTTATTGGGTGCATGCTAGATTGACTCTATAGGCACCCAATGACTCTTTATTGATTTATTAGTTAAGATAGAATGATCAAGAGTATCAGCTAATCCTTGCTACTGAGTGTACATGAAGAGATTTCATAAAAATTGAGCTTGAAGAAATAATTTCTTTTCAAGAGATAATTTGTGTAGTGGAGAAGCTAATCCATCACAAGTCAGAAAGCAAATTCAGAGGCATAATGAAGTCAATATTTAGGGCAATTTTTCATCATATTTTTTCTTCTTATGAAATTTGCTGCTTTATCATTATAACCAACTGTAGTGTCTGGTTAAAAAAAAGTTAAGCTTTATTTGTAAGGGCAAATAAGAATCATGTTCTATTCTGGAGTTAATAGGAAATTAGCAAGCTTTCCCCCTTGACAGTTATTATGGCTCATACAAACACTAGTTATGCGATTATGTAAATGTCTTGTGGGGATTTGGAGAGTTGCCTTTATTATTTAACTCAAAAGTTATAAAATGTCTAATTTGCATATTATATTTTGCAGCAATGGAATAAAGCTTATGAACAAAGCTCTATTATTTTTTAGAAGAGCGTTTAAAACAAAGGCTCTGGCAGTGAAAAATAAGTCTCACCTAGTATTTATTTAGTCTTGCACTTCGAGCAAGGGGTTATGTTTACAGCCATAATTGGAGAAAACCAAAATTAAATAGAAATAATAAGCATGTTAATAACTTTGAAGAGGTATTCACAAGACAGAGGGCTTGGAGAGGGGCCTGAGTTTCTAAGCTGTCTCTAGCATGGCTCCTCGACATGTGTGACCTTGAGCAAGTGATGTCCTCATGTCTTCCATCTGAAAAGAAAGCAACTCTTTTTTTTTTTAAATTTTTGTTTTATTTTAAAGATGTGGGGTACAATTCAGGTTAGGTATACAAATGTTCATTATGCAGGTACCCTTGTTGATGAGGTGTGCCCCTCCCTCCCCTGGCAGTTTCCTTTAACTGTCAATCCCTTTCTTATAGTATCATGATAATTGTTCAAGGTCTGCTTATGAGTGAGAACATATGGTACTCTGTTCTTTGTTTCTGTGATAGATCACTGAGTATGATAGACTCTAAATCTATCCAAGTTGCTGCAAAGTTCATATGTTTGTCCTTCCTTATGGCTGCATAATATTCCATTGTGTATATGTACCACATTTAAAAAAAAATTCAGTCCAGCTTCAATGGGCAGTATGGCTGGTTCCATGTTTTTGCTATTGTGACTAGAGCTGCAACAAACATGCATGTGCAGGTATCTTTGTGGTAGAATGACTTGAGTTCCTCTGGGTATATTCCCAATAGGGGAATTGTTGGGGCATATGGAAGGTCAATTTCTAGTTCTTTCAGAAATCACCACACTATCTTCCAAAGAGGTTGCACTATTTTGCATTCCCACCAGCAGCGTAGAAGCATTCCTTTTTCTCTTCATCCTCACCAGCATCTGTTGTTGTTTGTTTTATTAATGATGACCATTCTTATTACTGGGGTTAGGTGGTATCACAATGTGGTTTTGATTTGCATTTCTCTGATGATTAGTGAGGCTAGCACTTTTGCATGTGTCTGTTGGTTGCTGTATATCTTCTATTGAAAAGTGTTTATTCATGTCTTTTGCCCATTTTTTAATGGGTTTTTTTTCCCTTTCATTGCATTTGAGTTCCTTGTAGGTCCTAGATGTTAGGCCTTTGTCAGATGTATATCTGGCAAATATTTTTTCCCATTCTGTGGGCTGTCTCCCTGCTCTCTTGATAGTTTCTTTTGCTTTGCAGAAGCTTTTCAGTTTGATGAGGTCCCACTTGTCTACCTTATCTCTTAGGGTATGGGCACTTGGGGTTTTGATCAGGAACTGCTTGTCAGTTCCAATTTCCATAAGGGTGTCTCCTGCATTTTCTAAGATTCTTGTAGTTTGAGGTTTTATGTTTAGGTTTTTGATCCATTTAGAACTAATTTTTGTGTATGGTGATAGGTAGAGGTCTTGTTTCAATTTTCTACATGTGATCAGCTAGTTTTCCCAGCACCATTTACTGAATAGGTTCTCCTCTCCCCAGTGGTTGTTGTTGGAGGCTTTGTCAAAGATGAGTTGGTTGAGAAATTGAGACTTGGACAGCAACTCTTAAGACTTAGAATCATTGCTGAGGCATTGGTGTCAGTTTGATTGCTTTTGGATGCTCAAAATTACTGAATAAATTCTTCCCTCACTGCAAAGTTGAACAGTTCCTTTTAATAGGAACAGACTTGGGTCAGAAGGAAAGGCACAGCATGGTGAGGCTGAGTTGGCTGCCTATATCCATAGAGTATCTGAGCTGGAAAAAAGCTGGATTTTCATCTAATTTTAAAATTTATTTTTGGTTTTGTACTATGTGCCAGGCCAAACACTGTGCTAAGTACTTTACAAAGATGACCTCACTCTACCATTTCATCAATCCCATGAGGTGGGTATGACTGTAGATGAAGAAACAGGCTCCAAGAGGTAATATGGCCAATGTCTTACACTAAAAGTTGAAGAGCAAGGATTTGAACCCTGTTTTAGGGATTTTTAACCTTTATGCAAACCTCTCCATCATATTCCATTTTTTCACTCTGGAAATGAAGTCCTTGGAGACTCCAGGATGTGCCAAGATTCCCAGGGTAATAAGTGACAGTGAGAGACTCTGAATGAAGGTCTTCTGACTCCCACGTGAGTGACTTGGTGCAACACCACCTGCTACCAGCCCCAACGTCCCTGTATAACAGAGAAGAGATGGCTCCCATGCAAGTGTGCAGTGACATGTAGACTACTTGTTCTCAGCATTTTAAATACAATCCACAAGTTCTAGCGAGATCTGGAGATGCAGATCTCTCAGCTTCTTCTGCATGCCTTCCTTCCCAGGAACAACCAGCACTGGAACCAGGTCAATGTCCTTTGCTGAAAAAGGGATATAATAATTATTTCTTAAAAATGGAAATAACTCTCCCAAAGAATTTTCAGATGACTTTTTCCCTTTATTTGTATTATAGAGTTGTACAAGTGAGGATTAACTCCATAGGTTGGTTGCATGCAGGTGAAGTTTGGGCTTCTAAGTGTCCCTCACTCCCTTCAGGTGACTTTTGAAAAAATAGGCAATTTTATACAGGCTGCTTGGGAAATTTTGTTTTACAAACCCAAACTTATTCTTTTAGTGGTTTCCTGCCTCTTCCATCAGACTCCTATTCCTGCTGACTTGGCTTTTCATTTACCAGAAAAATTTAGTTCATCTGAAAACTTCACTGTACACCTCTACCTCTTCTCATGTAAGAAGTTTTGTTTTTGATAGGAATTATTCCCAAATCCTCCTTTTTGAATTTTTATATATTTTTTTTAGCATTCTCTCTTATTAGTATTTCTCTCTTCTCTCCATCCCTGTTTCTATACTAGATCTAGGTGGAAGACAGAACAGTATCCTCAAACTCATGGTGATTCCATTTTTGCAACATCACGTTGAAGAACTTTTGAAAGTGAGTGGACACGTAGAAAGTTGTAGACATGTCTGCTTCTGTATCTATCTCCCAAGAAGGCAACTGAAAGTGTAAACTGTGATTTATTTCTACCAATCAATAATTTTTAATTCAAGGATTTGACAATTGTACCAAATAGACATTGTGTGTGTGTTTGTGTCATGGTTAAGAATGTAAGCTGTATTGCCTGGGTTAAATATGGTTCAAATCTGGTATGACCTGGGCAAGTCACCTGGCATTTCTTTGCTTTAGTTTTTTTCTTCTGCAAGATGGGAGAAACAATAGCATCTATCTCAGAGGCTTCCAGTGAGGATTAGCCAAGCTAAAATACACAAAATTTTTGGAACAGAACTTTGACTCAGAGTAAGAAGAATATAACTATTAGCCGTTACATAGTAGTATACATTCTCTTTATATAAGTTCTTATTATAAATTCTCACAACTCAGTTATTTGTTCTAGAGCAGCACCGTATAATACAAACATAATGTTGGGCATACATGCCATTTAAGCTTTTCTAGTAGCCACATTTAAAGAGGTAAAAACTATCAGATAAAATTAATTTCAATAATTTTACTGCTCAGTATTTAATACTATTTCAATATGCAGTCAATATAAAATTATTCACAAGCAATTATTTTACATTATTTTTTATCATACTGTGTCTGAAACCTGGTGTGTATGTTACACTTTTGGCACATCTCAATTTAGACTAGCTACCTTCCAGTGCTCAATGACTACATTTGGCTGGTGGCTATTATACTGGACAGTGGGGATCTAGATTGTTAAACATTAAGACTAAAATTCTGAGATACTTCTTTTGCCACGGATGGTTTATGTGATATTATTTTCAGACCATTTAGGAGTACTATTCAACTAGCAGTAGAGTTGGACTCAAGAGTATGGACAATAGTTAGCCATTTGTCTCGGGTGCTCTTCCAGCTCGTGTTCAGTTCTCTCCTATTTGGCACGTTATTTCTTTATCCCAGTCACTCAGGGTGGAGCACATCCAAACCTTCCTCCAGGTTTTTCTATTTCTGCATTACTGTCTGTCCTATTCCCCCAGGACCCTAATGTGATGACATTCCCGTTGATTCTTGGCAGTTACAGTCTATCAAATCACTGCAAACACTGAAGTGGCAAATACTGAACCATTGCTTCTAGGGGAAATACAGGGTTAGATTCCTGTGAGCCTCTGGCCACAATATTTTCATTAACTGATCAGTATATACTTTATGTGTTTCTGTTTAAAGACACCTTATTTACTACATGTTATTGGTTCATTAGCATTGAGCTTATGGTCAACAGTACTGTAACTCATGTCTGAATGAAACTTATCTAACAGATACACTATACAGCACTTCAGCACTGTGCATGTGCCCTTTTAAGCCATGAAATCACCAACCCAGAGCACAAAAATGTGAAAAGCATGGTAGTAAATAGATCGCTTAAAGGACAATTGTTTTATAGTATGCTAGCAGAGACAAGAAGGCAAATTGTTTCCTTGTCCGACCATAGCTGGGAACATGTGTGTCAGGTGACTCAATTTTTTTGCTGTTCTGTGCATGTCTATGAGTGACCATGATAACAGAGAGAATTTGGAGTTATACAAGATTTTGGAGTTATACATTTTAGTGAATAATGAGGACGAACTGTATTGCTCATTGACAACATTTTTAGGGAGGCTTTCAATGTATTTAGGTGGGCAGTTGGGAAGATGCCAGGTTCCTTCAAACCCCATCACATGGATACTCATTATGGGAAACTGTTCCCTCTTACTCCCAGAAAACGAAGTAGCCACATGAGTGTATCAGTGAGCTTCATTGGGTAGAGTCAACAATAAATAGAAAATGCTACCCCCACCCCGCCATGGTAAAAGGTAAAAGCAGAGGAGCCCAAAGCACAATGATCCTCACGTGCAATGCACCTGCAGGGGCTGAGAGATGAAGTGAAAAGATGAAGAGCTTATAAGAGAAGGCAGATAACTGAGAGCCAGACACTAGCCAGGAATGGCAAGACCCTTGGGAAGGCCAGGACCCTTGGGTGAATAGGGCTGAGGTGCCACAGTTGCTTTTCTTGGGAACTGGCTATGTGGGGCATGGGTAGATTTCTCTGGGATAAAGGCACAGGATTGTGAGTTAAGCCAATACCCTGGTTTGTACTAAAGCTTGCTCCATACAATCAATGACAGATTATTCAACATTTTTGAATATTTTCATCTATTCTTTTTGTCCCATCATGAATCAAGTTGACCTAATCTTCTAAATTCATTAGGACCTCATCCTCTGTCTCTTTTGTGAAATTATTATTTTTTTGTTTAAAACAAAGAAAAGTGTATTGCATGATTCTGATTTTATTAAGAAAAAAGCAGCATATTTAAAATATATGGTGATTTTGTTGTTATATAAGTTTATCTGTTTCATGGAACTCTTCTTTGGGTAAATTTCAACAGTTTATCTTCTTTTTTAAAATGGAGATTGTGTTCAGCCTTCTGTGTATCACCCCATCCCGTTTTACAGTAGACATTCTTTAACCATGTTTGTTCCTTGGCTAGGAGTATTATATAGTTTCATCGTTTCCAAACTGGATCCAATTTTTCCTACCCTTTATTCTGTGTACAATTCAGCCTCATCTCATTGTCTCTGCCCACTCTATTCCAAAACATTCTCCAGACCCTACCCATACGTATTTATAATTTGAACAAAGTTAACAAGCCCTGTTGGATATATTTTCCTTCTTTATTTCATCATTGCAAAAATTAGGGGAGAACATAAGCAAAGAGTAGACAAAAATATACCTGCAATGACATAATACGGTATGATGGCAAGCCAAATAACCCAATTGTGAAAGGGTGCTAAGAAACCAAATAATAAATTAGAATCTGGGTAAGATAAAGCTTAGAAAAATTTGTCCATCATTTAGAAGACCATTTGTATTGAAGAGGTAAAAAGACAATAATATAAAATAAAAATTTGAGAAATAGAAAAAAAGGATTTCATAACTCCTAACACAACTCTATAAATGTTACCTATTATTCTGCAGTGTAGTACAAGGTGGTGGTCAGGAGTGTCAGCTCAAGTCAGATTCAGGAATAAACTCCAGGTCCCTCAGTCCTGACAGAACAAGTACCTGAAGAGTCTCTCAGTCTTAGTTTTCTTAGCTATATATGGGCATAGCTAGATAATGCATCTAAAGTGATGTACAAGATACCCGAGGCAAGTTAATGCATCATTGAAGTAATTTCTTTTAGCATGCAATTCTTTTTTTTCTTACTTTTAAGATACTTTATTAATAAATTCATTTCATATAGGGCAGAACCTTACACATGCAGCACACAGTCCAAAGTTATTTCCTTCTCATTTCAAGTTTTAGCATTTTTCCATTTGTTATAGAGATTTTAAAAAATTGATATTTCGTTTTATCTTTTCTATATAAAATTGCAGCTACTGATTCTTAGGAATATGTCTTTTAAGTTGACTTTTAATTATATATTTCTGCTTTTTTGAACGTGTTTTTTTTGAGCCTCTGCTGTATGCCATCTTTGTAGAGCTCATGGTCTGGAGAGGGAGAAAATATGGAACAAGCTAGTTCTAAAAGTCGAGGCTGAATAGGTGGCAGAGGCAGTATCATGTTGGGTCTTTTTCCTAAGTGCAGTGGAAAACAATACGGGGTTTTAAACAGGGAAGAGATTTAGGTTTAGAATAGAATGGAGGGGCAAGGGTGAATGTTTGCTCTTACTGTCTTCCCAGGGAGAGATGATAGTTGCTGAGATTGTATGGGGATATGCAATGAAGAAAAGTGGAGGAATTTGGGAGGAACTTGTAAAATGGACAGAACTTTGTGGTGGGCTGGATAGGACAATGGGAGAAGGGGAACTGGGACCTTAGCTCATGGTGGTGCCATTCATGGCTACAGGCAATACTGGAAAGGTACCGACTTGGCAGAGTACTTTTGTCTTTACGCAGACATGTTTCACAAATCTGAAACCGTAGTGTGTCTTTTGCCTAAAATCTTATTTTCATTTACAAAAGAGCACCATATTCATATATAACTATGGGAACATATATACAAAAAAAGTAGTTAGGTTTGTCATGATTGGTCTAAACTAATCAAAACCTTTATTTAGCTTTATTACAAATTTAAGTAATTTGAAAATGTTATGCTATTCTTATTTCTAAAAACATATCTTATATGCTTGCTCATAGTTAGGTTTCTAAACAACTGTAATGTGTTAATTCTCTGATCAAATACCTATTTTCTCCTCAAGGTCTATAGAATTAAATTTACACTCTTCGGATTTAGCACCTTATCAAAGGCCTTGAATCCTTCTCGTCTTCATCGCTTCCTTACTCCCCTTCTCTCTTCCCTCTTCAGAGTGTTGTGTTTCTTGGCTTTGGTTCTGTGGGTTCCTTTGCCTTGGATTTCTTCTAAACACTTCTGCCCCAGCTGAATCCTATTCAATCTTCAAAGACTCCTTGAAACACTGCCACCTCTGAGAATTTTGTTGGTCCTTATCAAAGTGTTTCTAAGCTTCCTTGTTCTCGTGTGAGTTTATATGACAGGCAGACTTGAATTAGAGTTAAATTGTTAATATCAGTCCCCTCCTCTAGATCAACAGATTCAAAACTTAAAAAAAAAATTTTTTATTATAAAGATGTGGGGTACATTTCAGGGTTAGGTATATAAACATTGATCATGCAGGTACCCTTGTTGATGAGGTATGCCCCTCCCTCCCCTAGCAGTTTCACTCAACTGCCAATCCCTGCCCCCCCTCCCTTGACAGTTTCCCACTACTGCCAATCGCTTTCTTATAGAATTATAATTGTTCAGGGTCCATTTATGAGTGAGAACATATGGAACTCTGTTCTTTGTTTCTGTGATAAATCACCGAGTAAGATTCAAAACTTTTTTTGACCCTTTTTTCTATGTCAGTAAACTTTGTTAAGCATACCCTCAGATTGAAGATGGACTCTCCTAGAAGCAGATCCTGAGATAAGGACTTGAGTGCAAGTAATCTCTTTTGACAGGTGATCCCAGGAAGTGCTTTTAAAGGAGTGGGGAAACAATGAGCAAGTGATGATGATGAACAACCAGAGATCATTCTGGCTGGGACCTCTCAGGGGCTATGCAGAATATGTCTCAGAGATGTCACAATTGAAGGCAGATGCTGGGGAGATTGTCTTGTTATGGACTCAATGTTCGTGCCCCTCAATATTCATATGTTGAAATCTAATTCCCAATGTGATGATATAAGGAGGTGGGAACTTTGAGAGGTTATTAGGCCATGAGGGTAGAGCCCTCAGGAATGGGATTAATGCCCTTATAGCATGGATCCAAGACAGCTGCCTTATCCTCTTTCTGCCTTATGAGAACACGGTGAGAAGATGGCTGCAATCCAGAAGACCCTCACCAGAGCCGGACTATGTTAGCACCTGGGTCTGGGACTTCCAGCCTCCAGAACTGTGAGAAATAAATATTTCTTTTTTAAACCCCTCAGTCTATGATACTTTGTTCTAGCAGCCCAAACTGACTAAGACTTCAGGGCTGCTCCAAGGGACTGTGACTCCTCAGCACTTCTGGCCTCATCTGCCCTGGACCAAATATACTTCAGCAGCCAGAGGCCCCTTCAAGCAGGAAGATGCAGATCTCTGAAGTTGAAAAGGTACTAATGGTGTTTGCAATGCCCCCTCCCATACACTGAATACTTACTTATTTCTTATTAATATACAATAATTAAATCTTCTCTTTTTCTAAAAAAAGGAAGAGGATATGGTATTTGGAAAGGAAAAAATGGGAGTGTGATAGGAACCTGGATTTTAAAAATTAAAAGTACCCAGAGTTTCTAGCTAACACACTTTAATAGTTGCACATGTTAAAAATCAGGGTCTAGCATTTACAGAAGATGTAAAAAAAGTAAAGTAAAAAAATAACAAGATTCTGAATCTTGACAGATTTTAGTATAGAAATGTTACCAGCAGAAGGATATAAAATCTTACCATGGAATATGAGAAACATTAACCACATAGTTAAAGAAAGGAAGATTTTCTCATGAACAATGTAATGTAAAGCATGATTAACAAAGAACTTGGGATTTGGATAGGGTCTCCACTTAGGAATGTGTTTTCTGAAGCCTTAAAAAATGGCAAATGTATTGTACGTGAAGCATTCACATTGAAGCAGGATCATTTGATTCTTTCCCAATAGAGAAGAGAAAAAAAAAAATGATCTTTTTCATTCCATTCTCCATATGTTTGCAGTACTCACTGTCCTCTGGCTGTTTCCTATTGCATCCTCTCTCCTCCTTCTTCTCCCTGATTTCCCAGCACCGGTGCTTTTTAAGGTGATGGGATTCCTGGATTTGTGGAGTACTTTAATGTTTTGAGAAGTGACTCGGCACTGAAATGTTGCCATGGTGCCTGAGTTATAAAATATTTAGGTTATTTGTGGTCCACACATATGTAGAGAAAGTATCTTTACTTAAGAGGAAGTATATAAATTCTTTTATTCATCTGCACAATTTTTAAAAAATCACAAATAACATTTTGAAATCAGAGAGAGAAAGTTTTGGTGGGCATGTGTTACTTTAAAGTCTTTTAAAGAATAAAATCAGACCTCTTGTTGGATGGTTTTTCTGTTTCCAAATCGTATTCCCAGCAGAATGCCAATGCAGTCCAGCAGTTTAATTCATTATTATACAAAGTTGAAGTGAGTAAAATTTTAACCTCTGCTTCTAACCACTTCATGTTGGTTTTATCTGTAATTAGCTTAGTGCAAAGCATTGATGACAGATTCTTCCCAGATAAACTTCTCCAAGGAATTTATTTAACCACTTTTTGCTGAGAAGTATCATGTGGTAGAACAGTAATAATAAGTAGGAATTCTAGGTGTTTTAACAGGGAATTCCAAAGGGTATTATCGGATGAGCCCACATAGACAATGTTTGTAAACCCCTGACTGGTGTGGTCAGGTCTGGGCAGTATTGTGGTCAAAAGAACACATTCCTGAAACCAAAATTAACTTCAAAAGTAACTTAAATCCTGTATATCTCTCATGAGCAATGCCTTTTACTTATTTATTTATTTTACCCTTCTCTCATCCATGTTGCATATTCTCTGCAGATATAGTTAGGCCTTTATTTCAAACATCCTTTACCTGGAAAAAAAAAACTCCTTCCCTAGTCCTGGCCCTCTAGTTGCCTATGCTTTTCTCCTCTGTCATCTGCCTGATTTTACCTGAAAAAAGCCCTCAAGAATTCGTCCAGCAAACGTGGGAGCTCCTTGGAGGATGGAAAAAAGGAAGACAGACTGTGGAAAATTAGAATCTTTCTTACAGGACAGAAGGATGAGAAAGGCAAGGGACCCTTATAAAATAATCTTTGTACTCAAAGTATATAGACAGAAATATAGGGAAACTGTTTAACTGCCAGCATCAAGGAGCGTTTTATTAATGGCAGACAAGACTGTTGTTTACAATAGCTACTTAGAGATATTAGAGGGTGCATCCCAAAGTTCCATTCTATATTATGACTCCCATTTATCACTTTTCCTTAAACCCTTCCTGAATCTATTTATATTTTAAGTTTGTGCTACTCATGGATTCTACAATTGGAGTCAGTTGAAGAATTCTCAGATTTGATAAATAACCCATATTTATCTGTGTATTAAAACCATATTCTAGCAAAAACAAACAAACAACAATAACAACAACAAAAAACTGTATTCTAGCTATACCTTTCATGATTTTAAAGATTTTGTAATGGATTGAATGTTTGTCTCTCCCCACTCCCAAATGATATACTGAAATCTTAATCCCTAATGTGATGGTATTAGGAGGTTGGACCTCTTGCAGGTGATTAGGTCACAAGGGTAGAACCCTGATCCATAGGATTATTGCTTTATTTAAATTTGACTCTAGAGAGCTCTGTGGCTGTCTTTCCACCATGTGAAAATATAATAAGATGACAGTAATTTGTAACCTGCAAGAAGTCCCTCACCATGGGAACTCTGATTTCAGACTTCCAGCCTCCAGAACTCTGAGAAAAAATTTCTGTTATTAGCTAAATGCTTCTGTTTTTGTTGTTATAACTTTCCAAAGGACAAGTCTCTTTAAAACTGCATTATAAGCCGGGCTCGGTGGCTCAGCCTGTAATCCCGCGCCTTTGGGAGGCTGAGGTGAGTGGATTGCCTGAGCCCGTGGGTTCGAGACCCGCCTGGGCAAGCGAGACCTCATCTCTACAATAAATCAAAAAAAAAAAAAAAA
>CAUYQG010136628.1:0-11210 GCA_963574415.1 Tarsius wallacei | reverse complement strand
AATGTGAGGGCAGAGGTGTCTGGAATGTTGAAAGACAATGGTTCCGAGATGAGCAACAGCCACCCCTAAACCCAATCAACAGGGGATGCTCTCGCTTACACTTACACTTACCTTGGATCCAAATGAAAAGTTTTGTTCTCTTAACTTCCAAGTGAACTGCTACCTATAGATCTCTACAGAAACCTAGAAAGGAATAGACCTATGGATAGAAAAATGGGCAGAGGAAAGAGAACAGAAAAGACCACGATGACTTAACACCGATAAAAAGGGTTATAATATGTTTTTATATCTTCAAGGCTATCCATGTTAAATGTCTCCCACCTGTTTCTCCCCAATGATTTCCCAGCCATACCCTATCCCAAGACTTGCAGACTGTCTGACTTCCCAACTCTGAAGTCAGTCATTTTCCCAGCAGAGGCCACACCTCTTTCCCTAAACAAAAATATGAGGCACAGAAAAGATAGTGTAACATAGGCACCGGTGTTTACAAAGCGGACAGGGAAGACAATGGAGACTATTATTTCAATACCAAATTTACATACCCCCTCCCATTCCTCATTTATACATATCTAGATCTTACCTCATTCACCATCTAAGTCAGCCTGCCCATAAAGCAGGGGTCATCAGGAGATGTTATCCTTCCCACCAAAGAAGGGTCCTCTAGCTGGAGAAGAGTCACACCCTACAGAAAGAAAAAAAAAAGGGCATTCGAGCAAAATGAGAATATGTTGACAATGGCAGAAAAATATCAGGTTAATGGACAGTTTCGCAGAATTCAGGTTCTAACACCTCCTTTTGAGAATCAGGAACTAAGTAAAAGACGTCATCCAACTCTCGTAACTCCACAGATATCCACCATCAGAAATGCAATGAATTCTTCTACGGGACTATTTCTGTATCAAAATGAGAGGGGCTGTGAGGAGTGGCTGGAGATGGAGTTTGTGTTTCCAGACCCAGAAACTGAAGATTAACTTCAAATGTTTTAAGTTGATCCTTCAGAAACATTTACCCTCTACTCTGAACTCCCATTCACACACATTACTTAAAATAGATTGGCATGTTGAGAAAACAGATCCTATATGAGAAAAGTGGATTAATATTACTGTTTATTCACATGGACACTTGCTGTGAAATTCCACTAACTCATCCTCCCCATTTGTGTGCATTTAATTGAGTGTGGGTATCTAACTATGGAAGGCAATAAAACAGTGCTGTATAAAAAGGCAAATGAACGTTTCATTTTGGTGTCCTCATAATTCACCCACTAACGGTTCCACTTCTGCAGAATCTACCAGACCTACTGCGCAGACAGGAGACTGTGACATCGTAGGAGGAAAAGCAGCCAGGACGCTGGGCCCAATAAGCACCCTTTCCGGAACTGGAGCCCGAAGTGGCGAGCGCCAACTCCCGCTCCGCCATTTCTCCCGCAGTAGCCTCCCTCCAGCCCTCTCAGGGCTCAGACACCGTTGGGGGCGGGGCGCTGGAGCCTGGGAAGCTGGCTAGGAAAGGTCAGGGCGAGTCGCCCCTAGTCGACCTGGCGGTGGCACCCCGCCCACCCCGCTCCGCCCTCTGCCCGTGTCAGCCTTCTCTTCGCCAGGGGTCACGGCACTGCGCACCTCTCTTGGGGACCGGCTCCGACAGGGTCGCCCCCCCCTTTCCAGGTTGCCAGGGTGTGCTGGACACGCGGCCAGCCAGTCGACTGTTGGGGGACCACCCCGCCCCCACCACACCTCCACTTGCCTTCGCAGGCTCAGGGCCCCGGTCATCGGCCTCCCCCTCCTCTCCTAGCCGCCTCTCTGCGCTGTCTGCGCCTCACTCGGATTTCCACCGCTCTCCGGGCGACCCTATTCGCACACAAGCGTCCCGTCCCCCACGCTCTTCACCAAACCGGACCGGCGCAGCCCAGGATGCGGTAGAAACCGCCCTCAGCAAGGGTGCCGGGAAGGGCGGGGGCGGGGGCGGGGGCGGGGGCGGGGGCGGGCGGAGGGATATGGCGCGAAGGAGTTCGACGGCCCCTCCCAGGCCCATAGTAGTACCGACCTGGGGGTGGGCGGGGTCAGAACGAGCCCGGTGGGCACCAGGCTGCCTCGGTAGACCTCCGCGGACCCTACCGTTGCTGCTGCTACTGCATTTCTGGCACCCACACAATGCATGGGACCGGCGGGCGGCTGGGGCAGGATCTGGAGGTTGGAAGGAGGCCCGCTGAGAGGAGCAGCGGATGGATACCACCAGGCTGCACTTTGGTGCTTCTGAACCTCAGGCTGCTGAGTGCCTGCTCCCTTACCCGCCCACCCTGCTCACTCACCTGTCTTGAAGCTAATGGGAGAGGGGGTGTCAGGACTGCAGGCCGGGCGGGGAGAGAGGCCACTTCAGGTCAAACCTCCCCGGGATTTTAGGGTGGCCCTCGCAGGCTTTTCTTTCACCGTTTCAAAAATCCAAGCAGGAGAGGAAGATACACCTGCTCTTAAGTGAACACGGGGGTAGGGGCTCCCACAAAGGCCTCACCACTGCCCCTCTTCTCAAAGAAGGCAGACCTAGACCGTGAACCCTAGGATACCGATCGCTGGTCTGAGCCAAGAGCTTGTCTTTCTGCCACACTGCTTCTTTTCTCTTTCCAAATGGTAGCTCACTTTGAAAGCATTGTGCTGTCCCCACGGGTTCCAAAAGAGAAGTCCTTTCCCTGTCAGGACCCGCACGGGGTCATAGGATCCTCCTTCAATGCTGTCCCACAGACAAAGTATCAGGCATCAGATCCTGGCTCCTCTCCCGCTACCCATGTATTTCCTCAAGGCAGATTCCAGTTGGTCTCCTCAACTTTTCTCTCAACCTTGCATCTTGCCTAATAGAATGCCTTTGAATATATAGAATTTTTTATTTTAATTTTCCTTCCAAGTGATAGGGAGTTTGAGTTAGACTGTAAGTTCCATGAAGGAAGGGCCCCTTTTTCTATCTTCACCACTGTATCCTCAGCACATAGTAGACAATCTAGTCAGTCAATGGTTGAAGGAGATGAAGAGCGGAGAATTCCATGGTAACCTCTATTGGTTACAGATCAGTGCTAATCTGTAGGTGTGTCTTTATCTTTACTGCCTGTAACCCCATGGTTTAGCTCAGAGTCTGCCACACAGAAATTGCTTTCTTCTATATGGCTTTTCATTGAAGAAGAAACCAAGAGGGGAGTACAGACATTGTTAACCAACTCCTGAAGCACACACAGATTAGAAATAGTAGCAACATCTCCATTACAAAATCTAGGGCACATAGAGGCAGAAAAAAATTGATGATTCCTTTTCCTGATCATGTATATTCTATATATTTCCTTTGTATATAATTTCTGACACACCAATATATGTGATTTAGAAGATACTATCATACTAAAAGAAACAGGAGTTTCAATTGCTCGTCACCCTATTTTTGATGAATCGTTTTAGGGTATGAGTCTTAACATTTGTTTGCTCCTGCTGGTTTTGTTCTTTTATTTAAGCTTAATAGTATTAAAACACTGCTATGCGCAGTGGCTCACGCCTATAATCCCAGCACTTTGGGAGGCCTAGGTGAGAGGATTGCCTGAACCTGCGGGTTCGAAACCAGCCTGAGCAACTTGGCGAGACTTCATCTCTACAATAAATAAATTTTAAAAATTAGCCGGGCATGGTGGCTCATGCCTGTAGTTCCAGCTACTTGGAAGGCTGAAGTGGAAGGATTGCCTGAGCCCAGCAGGTCGAGGCTGCGGTGGCCAGGAGCGTGCCACTGCCCTCCAACCTGGGTGACAGAATGAGACTCCAACTCAAAAAAAAAAAATATATATATATATATATATATATATAGTATTAAAACACGAATAGTGTCGGGCTATTGCCTTGCTAGATTCTGGTGTGGCCATGTGCTCTTTGAGCTATGACTGTTGCCATGCATTCTGGCTTTGGTTCTCCTCCCCTACCTTGGGGAGGTGCATCTTCTCTTTCTCTCTCTCTCTAATTTACTTTTAATGAACTATATTTTCTAATTTAAAAAAACACTAATAATGTCTTAATTACAAAGGATATTGGCCTATGGATTCTGATGTGAGACTTTTCTTTCTCTAGTATAATGCTTTAACTATATATGTACAAGAACATTCATAAAATGAAGAATTTCTTGTAATAGCAATTATCAATAATCTAAATGGCCATCAATAAGGAAAAGATTAAACTAAGTATGTTACATTTATTTTATAAAGTGCTATTCTACCCTATAATGATATCAAAAAGAGTGAAGTAGCTCTTTATATACAAAAATGGAAATAATTCCAAATACAATGTTAGGTGAAAATTCAAGTTGTAGAATAATACATATGACATTTTTAATGGAAAGTATGCTTTGTACGTATATCTATCCATCTCTCTTTCTACGAAATATGTCCACATCAAACTATTAAGTGATTAGCTCTAAGGAGGAGGATGGAGTGTGTGTAGTAATGAAGGAGCCACTCCTTTTCTCCTATATAAACTCTGCATTGACTATTTTACAATGAGAATATATTTATATATGATTAGCATATTTTTTAGCACTTTTGATTTGATGTGTTTTTTTCTAAAAAATTCTAATAAGAATTCCGATGGTATATTTTCACATTCTACACAGCTTGGAGGCATAATTCACTTATAAAAACAGAAAACAATTACATACTTACAAATACAATATATTTTATAGCTGAGATCCTTATGTGCTTTTGATGACTGCATTAATAGAATTAGTGCTTTCAGAATAAGAGTAAAAATTCTTTTTTCCTGGCTTGGTCAAATTGTACCTGGGAATCACATGTGAAGATGGCTTTTAACACATTGAGATGGTCTAGAATAATGAGAGCACTAGCAAACATGTCTTCATTTATTCCTTTTCTGATGCTCTTCCTTTCTTTATGTAGATATGTTTCTGACCGATATTACTGTAACTTTTCCCTGAAGAACTTCTTTTTAACATTTCTTTCAGGACAGGTCTGCTGGTGATGAATATCCTCAGTTTTTGTTTGAGGAATTATTACTCCTTCATGCTTGAAGGATAATTTCACTGATCATAGGAGTCTAGATTAGAGTTTTTTCTTCTTTTAATATTTTAAATATTTCAGTCCACTCTCTTCTTGTTTGCTTGGTTTCTGCACTGTAATTCTTATCCTTGTTCCTCTGTAGGTAAAGTGTTTTTTTTGCTGTTTGTTTTTTCAATATTCTCTTTGTCTTTCTTTTTTGTTTTGTTTTGTTTTGAGTTGGGGGTCTCACTCTGTTGCCCAGGTTGGAGAGCAGCGGCGCAATCATGGCTCACTGGCAGCCTCAAACTCCCGGGATCAAGTGATTCTCCCACCTTGGTCTCCAAAGTGTTGGGATTACAGGCGTAAACCACTGTGCCAGGCCTGTCTTTCTTCAGTTTGAATATGCCCAGGTGTAGGCATTTCTTGGTATTTATCTTGCTTGGTGTTTTCTGAAATTCCTAGATCTGTGGTTTGGTGTCTGTCATTAATTTTGGAAAATTGTCAGCTTTTATTACTTCAAATTTTTTTTTGCTCTAAATTCACTCCTTCTGATCTGTCATTAATTTTGGAAAATTCTCAGCTGCTATTACTTCAGATATTTCTTTTGCTCCAAATTCATTATTTTCCTTCTGGTATTCCAACTATGCATATCTTATATATTTTGAAATCATCCACAGTTCTTCAATGTTTTGTTCAGGATTTTTCATTCTTTTTTTCTTTTTGCATTTAGTGTGGAAGTTTCTATTAATCTATCTTCAAGCTTATTGTTTTTTTCCTCAGCTGTGTCTATTTACTGTTGAGCCCATCAAAGGCATTTATCATTTCTATTAGTGTTTTTGATTTCTAGCATTTCCTTTTGAGTCTATACTTCTGTTTACTGTACCTCTTTGTTCTTGAATGTTGTCTACTTTATTAGAGCCATTGACATATTAATCAGTTATTTTAAATTCCCTGTCTCATAACCTAACATCTACCTTTTAGCATGCCTTGTAATTTTGTGTTGAAAGCTGGATATGATATAACAGGAACTGAAATAAAAAAGACCTTTAGTTAGAAGTTTTATGTTGCTAGAAGTTTTATGTTAGGAGTTGCTCTGTACTTAGTATTTATTGTAGCTATAAGTAACAGATTCTTCAAATTCCTCTAGTGTCTTTGTTCTTATCTCCTAACTTTAGGCTTCCCCAAGCGCTATTCTCAGAGAGAGTTTACATCTTACAGCCCTTTTAAGTGTTATCCACTGTTATTATACTGAAGCCTGGGTAGCAGGGTGGCAAAGTGTGGAGGAGAAGTCTTACATAATCTTATGATTAAATTCCAGGTTTTTATGGCGTGTGTCTCTGGGCTGTGACCTTCACAAGTGTTCTTTAGCTCCTTTCTCTCCCTTACATGAGACTGGAAGCCTAAAGGGGGCTAGAGTAGGAGGATTGCCTTTCCCTCAGCTGGCATTTCCCCTTTTCCTGCAGAGTAGGCCTTTATTATGGAGAAGGCTCTGAGTGTATTTCACAAGAGTACAGTTTCCTTCCCACTGCCAGAATCATGAGGGGAATCTTTCTGTGATCTTCACAGCAAGAATATGGTAAGGTTTTTGAAGGCAAAGTCCATAAATGTGCACCCTTCCCATTGCAGATCTCCAGGGGTTTCTTACTCTCATACTATTTCACACTCAGTCTTCAGCAATCATCAAAAATACCATTTAAGTGTTTTTACTTGTTTAAATAACCAGCAGTTTCTGCTTTAAGTAGGAGAGATAGGCTATGACTCTCTGGATTTACGTTTTCTTTACAATTTGGAGTGAAAGCTGGGCGGGGTGGGCTCATGCCTATAATCCCAGCACTTTGGGAGGTGGAGGACAGAGGATCGCCTGAGCCCAGGAGTTCAAGACCAGTCTGGGCAACTTGGCGAGACTTTGTCTCTATAATAAATTAAAAGAAAAAAAAAATCAGCTGGCGGTGGTAGCATGGACCTGTGGTTCCAGCTACTTGGAAGAATGGGGCAGAAGGATCGCCTAAGCCCAGCAGGTCGAGGATGCAGTGGCCGTAAGAAGCCACTGCAAGCCGGGCTCGGTGGCTCAACCTGTAATCTCAGCACTTTGGGAGACTGAGGTGAGTGAATTGCCTGAGCCTGCGGGTTCGAGACCCGCCTGGGCAACTTGGTGAGAACTCATCTCTACAATAAATCAAAAAAATTAGCTGGGCATGGTAGCGCACGCCTGTAGTCCCAGCTACTTGGAAGGCTGAGATGGAAGGATCGTGGGAGCCCAGCAGGTCGAAGCTGCGGTGGCCGGAAGCATGCCACTGCACTCCAGTCTGGGTGACAGAGTGAGACTCCAACTCAAAAAAAAAAAAAAAAAAAAAAAAGCATGAAAAGAGAAACACCAAAAAAAAGAATGATGAAAAGACTCTACAGGTGGCAGTACCTGCCTATCTGCTGGACCATAAGTATAGCACAACAAGGAACTCAATTAAAGAATAAGTGAGAACACCATGGTTCTTTTTAAGGTCATAATTGCTAAGACATTGTCACTGTGCTCTTGGTTGCTGTGACTTCAGAGCTTTGTATACTTTGTGTTGTTTACATGACTCCTTACTAAAAGAACATTTTTGAATAGGTATGCCTCCCTCCTCCTTGTAGTCATGTGTCACAGAAAGGTTGATTCCATCTCCAGTAGTGAGTCTTTTTGATCTATGGATAGTCTATCCCCTTGGCACTCTCTGGTTCAAGAAGAGGTGGGGATCTACTTCCACTCAATGAGACATTAGGGGAAGACTACAGAGGATTTCTGAGGAAAATGTCCTCACTCATAAGAAAAAAGCATCAGAAAAGATGGTCTCCTCTTCTTCCTCAGGAAGTTGCTTGCCTCCTGGAAGTGTTGCATCTATCAAGCTATCAGCCTTAGGATGAAAGTTGATATTGCGAATGGCAGAAGAAAGATGGAAAAAAGCTGAGTTCTAAGTTGAATTAAACCAACATCAAGGCTGCCCTACTTCAGTACTTCTAATCTGTGGATAATTTGTATTTCCTTATTAAGTTAGTTTTAATTGAGTTCCTTGTTATGTGGAAATGGAACAATCCTAAAGGATACATCTGCTCAGTCACAAAAATGCTCTTCAATGAGTAAGAATTTCTGACTTCTGTCTGTCAGTGAGTACCTACCTGTACAGTGGAAGAATTCATGTTTCTAAGTGAAAGAAACGCCAGAGATTAGCCCTAGCCTAATGATTACTAAAGGTCTGGCAACTATGTTTGGCTTCCATTCCAGATTGAAAGGGGAAGCTTCAGTCAGGCAGAACTCACACTCTTATTTAGGGGGTTCAGAGGTATGTTAGATACTTGATAAGCTTAGTTTCAACTCAAAGAATCATTGTATGAAAGTGCATTCTTGTGAAATGTCTAGAATAGAAAGATACCACAGGTTATCTGTTTTCAATTCAGAAAGCTGTACTGAGATAAAGACAAATCACAGTGTCAACAGAATGGTTTAATTAACTTTTCCCAGGTGTGCTAAGCAACACAGGTATAGAAAGAAGTGGATACTTGGGATTTATCAAGTTTTGGGATTTTGCCAGGACAGTGGAGCCAGGCACCAGAGGATGAGGTAGGAGAATAATAAAATTGATGCATTGTGACGGACCATTAGGTGGGAAGGAAAGAAAGGGTGGAGTAGACTAAGGGAGAAGGGGGTAAGAGATAGGAGGTCTAACAACACTCAGGTTTAAGTTTCTTTATGATGAATAAAGTACTTTGCTACAAACTCTAAGGAACAGAAAATCTGATGATGAAGACAGTGTCAATGATTATGAAAACTTTTAGTGATAACTAGCAATAGAGGAATATAGACATAGCATAGAGGAAATGTACATCAGCTCCAAGTTCAAACCACAAAGGTTTAAATCTCAGACTCTCTGATAACCAACTCAGTGAGCGTGGCTAAGCTACTTAGCCAATCTGTGCCCCAACTTACTCATATGTAGAATGGAGACAACAACAGCACCTTCCTCATAGGTTTGTTTTGAGGATTAAATAAATTAATACATTTAGAGTCCTGAGTACAGTACCTGGAGCATAGAAAGCACCCAATACATCTTAATATTAACATTAATTACTATTTTAAGTACTCAAATACTCAGGCTTTGCAGTCAGACAGACTGGGGTTTGAACCACACTTCCAAAGTCCAAGCCTCTTCTATGCTACCCCTCAACACTAGTTCTAGGTTATTTATTTTAAAATACATGGTATAAAGAAACAAATGCTATCAAATACAATGATGGTGAGTACACAGGACAGAGGAATTACTTCTTACCAAGGGGTAAAGGATAAGGGTGAAGACATCAGAAAGACTTCAAATAGTCCCTGACATTTGAGCTGAGCCTGAAAGGATGTTTCCCATAGCATGAAAAAGGATTATAAGAACATTGTAAATTGAGGTGACAGTGTGGGTTAAGGCACAGAAGTAGTGAAGCACACAGTATAGTTAGGAAACAGCAGATTCCAGTAGAGCTTGTGTGCAGACAAAGTAGAACAGGACCTTGACTAGGGCAAGGCAGTTGAGTGTGAGGGCCTTCTTAAATGTTTTTACTTCATTCTAGTCCTGGCTTTGACTTGGAAGAATGTGTTGGGAGATGGAGACAGAAAGGTAGAATTGTATAAAAGAGTGCAGGGTCTTGAAACCTTGATAGAGAATTTGATGGTATTTTATAGATGAGACCCCACTGAAGGTTGCTCTTTTGAAACTGGAGTAGCCGGGCATGGTAGCGTGTGCCTGTAGTTCCAGCTACTTGGAAGGCTGAGGCGGAAGGATCGCTGGAGCCCAGCAAGTCGAGGCTGCGGTGGCCGGGAGCGGCCACTGCACTCCAGAGTCTGGGTGACAGAGTGAGACTCCAACTCAAAAAAAGAAACTGGAGGAAGGTTTGAGGATCAGTGGCTGTTAAAAGTCCAGAATAGACAGGTGACAAATTCACTCTGATTTTATCCCCAGGCAACAATATTTTAGTTCAGGTAACATCTGAAGTGGTCCTGATATATTTATTACATGAAATAACCCATAATATTTATCCAGAAAGGGAGAAGAATGAGAGAGCTGTGTGAGTGATGAGGTTGTTTTTGTTTGTTTGTTTTGTGAGTCCCAATCTCTGTCGTCCAGGCTGGAGGGCAGTGGTATGCTCATAGCTACTGTCGCCTTTACCTGCTGGGTTCAGGTGATCCTTCTGCCTGGGCAATAGAGTGAGATTTGAACTCAAAAAAACAGAATTTACTTGTAAAAATGTGTGTATTTAGGCCGAGTGCGGTGGCTCATGCCTGTAATCTCAGCACTTTGGGAGGCCAAGGTGAGAGGATTGCCTGAGCTCAGGGGTTTGAGACCAGTCTGGGCAACTTGGTGAGACCTCATCTCTACAATAAATCAAAAACAAGCCGGGTGTGGTAGTGCACACCTGTAGTTCCAGCTACTTGGAAGGCTGAGGCGGCAGGATCTCCTGAGCCCTGCAGGTCAAGGCTGCGGTGGTCATGAACCTGGGCGACAGTGTGAGACTCCAACTCAAAAAAAAAAAAATTTTTGTATTTATTCTTACATGTTTAAGCTTTAGTCACCTTCAAAGTACTCTCAGTTTGATGCAATACACCATTGAGATGCTTTTTCCACTGCTCAAAACAGTTTTTGAACTTGTCAATTTTGTTGCCCTTTAGTGCTTCTGCCATTTTTTATTTTACCTCTTCCACATCATCAAAACATTTCCCTCTGAGGACTTTTTCCAGCTAGGGAAACAACTGGGGCAAGATTGGGAGAATAGGGAGGGTGGGGCTAAAATGGCTGTTAGTGACCTAATCAAGGTAACTCCATTTTGTAGTAGTTATTCCATTTTGTCTTCCAGTTTCCCCTCTCACCCCTCCTCCATATGACCGCCCAAACCTTTCCAGTAGGCCATAAATCATGTCCCGCGATTTATGGCTTTTCTGTTCCCTCCCCTGGAGGGCTATAACATTCCTGAAACAGTTCTGTCACACTATGTAATTTACTTCCCCCCTACGGTTTAATGACCTGTACTTTGAAAAATCTCCTTTGCTCCCTACCCAGACCCGAAACTCTGTCACCTTATGGTTTTTGCTATATAAACCCCTTGCTTGCTTCATTCAGGGTCGAGAGTCTCTTTCTGGCGTTAGCCTACTCTCTACCGCCAGCATTAAAGGACTCAATATTTGACTCTCAGT
>CAUYQG010136622.1:0-10401 GCA_963574415.1 Tarsius wallacei | reverse complement strand
GAAAAAAAAAAAAAAAAAAAAGATGAAGGGGAGGCAGGCAGATGGAGAAAGCAAATAAGAGGCAGAAGTTGAACTCTACCAGATGGAAATAAATATCCCAGCTTAGTTGGTCATCAATATTGCAAAACACACCCCTTTGAGTTTTTTTTTTAATAGTGAACTAAAGGGTATAGAAATGAAACAACAGTATGACATATAAAGCAGGAGAAATGTTTTATTGTTTAAATGAAATCTATAAAACAATTTGAAAGAATAGCTTGTAGGTTATTTTGTCATTAATACATAATAATAAGGTAGTTAGGTGTGAAAAAACTTTTAAGATAGCATTGCTAAAAGCACTGACTTGTGAAAGCATTCTCTTTGGATAAATGCATCAAAGATAATGGTAAATAAGGTACTTTGTTTTTTCTTCCAAAACTTTTGGACTGGAACTGTGCTTAAAAACAAACCCCATGATAATTTTTTCACTGGGATCATGAAACCTCCTTTACTGCTGAAAGGGGAGAGAAAGAAACAATAGTAACTTCATGAAATCACTTAGCCCAGAATAAGAGCTTCTGGAATCCTCCTAACCCTGCCCACTCTTCATCACTCCTCTGTTCCTTTCCTTTACAGTGTCACAATGTATCAGTAGAGAATAGATTTGGGGTCAATTGAGAGTTTTCTCTTCTAAGCCTGGTCTCTAACTTGGCCTCCCAATTATCCCAAGAGTAAGTAGACTCATCTACAAAGCACAAGTAATTACATGAGAGGAAACAAAAGAAAAAGAAAGAAAGAAAGAAAGAGAAAGAAAGAAAAAAGGAAAAGAAAAACCAGTACTGGAACTCAGACTTCCCCCAAGCCTAGATTCCCTCTGTTGTTTCCAACTGCTTGTCCCAGCTGCAGCAGAACCCCTTGTGAAAGCCTTATCAAACCAGTTGGACAGGGTTAGCAGAAAGTTTAACCCACAAACCCATAGAGAGCTAATGGCTCAAAAGTAACACCCCCATCAAGCTTTTAATTGCATATATGTGTTTCCCACCTTAAATTACTTCTTTTCAAATGTACATTTAAGAAACTATAGTAATCCTTTACCTCAGGAATCTAGAGAGAACTCAGAAACAAAAACATGGAAATAAATATGGGTCCTAAATGCAAGTTTAAGGCCTGGTGCAGTGGCACACACCTGTAATCCAGGAAGGAGGAGGCTGGCCAAGGAGGGAGGATGGCTTGAGGCAAGGAGCTCAAGTCCAGCCTGGGCAACACAGAAAGACCCTGTCTCTACAAACTAAAATGAGTCAGGCAAGGTGCTGTGCACCTGCAGTCTCAGCTACTTGGGAGGTTTAGGCAGGAGAATTGCTTGAGCCCAGGAGGTCAAGGCTGCAGTGAGCAATGATCCTGCCACTGTACTCCAGCCTGAGGGACAAAGTGAGACCCTGACATGTATACATTTAGTATTCTTTACAGAACTTTAGTCAGGTCATTCCCATCCAAGAAACAAAATTTTTTAGGTTTTAGGAATTAATTTGATAATAATACAGCAGTGGGGACAGCCCCGCAATTTAGCATAACAAAATACAAGAAAGTGCCTTTATAATTCAAAAGCTGTCTACAAATACCTGCTTGACTTGAGCTCAAGCAATCCTTCCTCCTCAGCCACCAGGATAGCATATGCCACCATGCCCAGCTACTTTTTTTTTTTTTTTTTGTAGACACAAGATCTCACTATGTTGCCCAGGCTGGTCTTGAACTCCTGGGCTCAAGCAACCCTCCTGCCTCTGGCTCCCAAAGTGCTGGGATTACAGGCATGAGCCACCTCACCTTGCCAGGCCTACAAAATTTCTAATCAAAGCATTAAAAAATCTTGAGAATCCCATCAAACCAAATTTTTTAAATGATCTAGGTTTCAAAATAAGTTGCCCAAGGAAAGTACAAATTTCAGGTCTTCTGTTCCCATCTGGGCCCTCCCTCCCTGAAGGCACATTCAGGACCAGAGTCTTCTAGGCACAACCAGTAACTGCCTGCAGTCACTGAAGTGAATTTATGATGAACCTACTTGCAGATAGAATACTCCATGTCTGGAAGACTCACAGCTTAACCAGTGGGCCCAGAGCCCTGTGGGAGCATTCCCTGGGGGTGTTAATGTCAAATGGAGAAAAGACATCTACATGTAGGGTGTGGGGGCGTGGGGGGCAGAACGATCAGGCAGTTCCCAGAGTGAACAGTCTCCACTAAGCCAGGGAAGGTGACTATGATTGGGTATTCTTGGAGGGAAAAACAAAAGAAAGCCTGATCTTGCACTGTCTTAGAGGCTTAAAACAAGGAGGATAAATACCGTTACTGGTAGCTAGTTGGGGGTTATAGGGTCCTTGGGGGTATTTTTGGCAGGGAGATGATGTGACCAGATTTACGCTTTGGAGCCGGGCATGGTGGCTTACACCCGTAATCCCAGAACTTTGGGAGGCCGAAACGGGAAGATTGTTTGAGCCCAGGAGTTCAAGACCAGCCTGGGCAACACAGCAAGACCTCCTTTACAAAAAATCAGTAGATTAGCTGAGCTTGGTGGTGCATGTCTGTAGTCCCAACTACTCAGGAGGCTGAAGCAAAAGGATCAATTGAACCCTGGAGGTGGAGGTTGCAATAAGCTGTGATTGTGCCATTGCACTCCAGCCTAGGCAACAAAGTGAGTTCCAGACTAAAAAAAATAAAAAAGTATTTTTTAAAATTGCCTTTTGGAAAGACCCTATGATGGTAGAATGGAGAGGGGTAATGTTGTGATGACTTCTATTTCTGTTTCCAAGTCTTATTTAACCCTTTCCCCATTTAACCTGAGGATACTCACCAGTGGTGCTTGCGGCTACAGTGTTACAGTGTTTACCGGAGATGAAAAAGAGAGATGAAAAAGAGAGAGAGAGAGAGAGAGAGAGAGAGAGAGAGTCTCACTCTCACTCTATCTCTCTCTCTTTCTCGTAATTCTCATTAGGATTAGGGACACATTCTGTTGAGAATAACTCCAAGAGCAGTTTGTATATTTTATGTTCACATCTTTTTCTAGAAAAGACTGTGAGAAATAAAGCCTGATACAGTTAGAAGACCAGTTGCTGATAAGTAGAGATAATCGAGAGGAAGAAAATGAAAAACAAACAACAATAACAACAACAAAAAACAACCTAGGGCAGCAGAGGAGACATCTCATAGCTGACATACCCTGGAAAGTACAGCCACATTTACTAAAAGGCTCACTGGAAAATGACATGTCATAGCCTTAATCTGCCAAATCATTTTGCTGGAATGAAAATTATCTCTAGAAACAAACAGAGAGCAGTAAAAACACCTTCTGTTTAAGATCACCTAAACCTCCCACTCCCTTGGACCCAGATTGATGAAAGGGCCCAAGGTGCTGGGTCAGTTCCATGCCTCTCCTGCCTAGTGACCGAGGAAGCCCTGTGGCCTTAGGGAGCCAGGGAGGAGGCTGGGGGCAGCAGGGAGGGCAGGTTCTGTGTTCCTTCCAGCAGGACCTGATGAATCTCAGCCTTGGTCCTCCTGAGACTCTCACTGACTTTTTACTGTATGGCCCCAGGGTCCTTTCTCAAAGTGGCCTCCTCCTCAAACCTTCCTGTCCTTTCCCACAGCAGAACCATGTAGACTTATCTATTTTTATAGCTCCCACCATCTCTCCTGGCAGCAAAACCCTGGTGGTCAGACTTCCTGGATGTTTATCTGCATCTCCTCAGTTGCCACAGGTTTGTAGACCAGGGAAAAAGTTACAACATAAAGATCAACTTTGGGCCTGGCGCCATGGCTCACAGCAATTTAGAAGGCTGAGGCAGGAGGATCCCTTGAAACCTGGAGTTTGAGACCAGCCTGGGCAACATAGCAAGACCTTGTCTCCACAGAAAATAAAATAATTACCAGGTGTGGTGCCACATGGCTATAGTCCTAGCTACTTAGGAGGCTGAGGCAGGAGGATTGCCTGAGCCCAGGAGGTTAAGGATACAGTGAGCCGGAATCGTGCCACTGCACTCCAGCACTCCAGCATGGGCGACAAAGTGAGACCCCCAACTAAAAAAAAAAAAAATCAACTTTGAAACATTGCCAAACTTTGAATCATATAAAGTTCTTTCAAGTTCAGATCCTGGCCTGAAAGGTTTATAAGTTTCTCAAGAAGAGAGTATGGACCTTCCCCTCCCTTTGAGCCAGTAGGTCACAGGAATGGGACGCCTTCGTTACTCTCCAGGTGTGTTCTTCAAAACAGCAGCCTTAATATCACCCTAGGAAATAGAAAGGCAAAATTTTGTCCTCACTCCAAACCCTTGACCCAGTGCTGTGGCTCACACCTGTAATTCCAGTGCCTTGGGAGGCTAAAATGGGAGGATGACTCAACACCAGAAGTTTGAGACCAACCTGGGCAACATAGCAAGACATCGTCTCTACTAAATTAATTAATTAACTAATTAAACCCATGAATCAGAAACTCTGGGAGTAAGGACCCAGCTTCTGGCACTAAAGTTGGAAAACCATTCTTAGAAAAAAATGATTGCAAATCCTGTAATTAAAAACTACAACACGGTTCGGGTGCAATGGCTCATGCCTGTCATCTCAGCACTTTGGGAGGCAGAGGCAAGAAGGTTACTTGAGCCCAGGATTTCGAGACCAGGTCCCACTTACAAGTGAGAACAAAATTGTACTTATTTTCTGATGGGTGTGGGGTGAAGTGAGCCACCTCCCAGTACCCTGTGTTCTCTCATAATTTGCTTAGTAAGGACTAGTTTTCCCTAAGTGATGCAGAAGCCATCTTCAGCCTACATAATACAGACAGCTCTGTGTCCTCGGCTTCCCCGTCCACAAATGCAGCCAACCACAGACTGAAAATATTCAGAGAAAAAAACAATAAATGTAGCAATATAACAATAAAATATAATACAGATTTTTAAAATACAATATAGCAATTATTTACTTAGCATTTACATTGTATTATGTTTTGGAAAAGCTTAAATGTAATTGTCTTATGACATCATCTCTAGAAATCTCATCAAATAACCAGAAAAGATCAACTATCACAGAAGAGAAGAGACTGTGGGCGCCAGGCCCAGACACATTGTTCATCTGTTCTTCTGAAGGCAGTCCTGAGAGATTACCTGGGGGACTTTATCTACACAAGACCACTTTTTTTTTTATTGTTGTTGTTTGTTTGTTTTTGGAGAGATGGAGTTCTTGCTATTTTGCCTAGTCTCGTCTCGAACTCCTGGACTCAAGTCGTCCTCCCAATTTGGCCTTTCAAAATACTGGGCTTACAGTCATCTGCCTTTGTCAATTGATTTTTTGGCAAAACTCCAGAGGGCAAAGGAACTTCCCTTTTCCCCTACAATATGAAAGCAAAGGATCTTTTATTAGCAATAATGTGTGTGTTGCATGTTTTAAAATTTAAACCTTTATTTATTTATTTATTTATTTGAGACAGAATCTCACTCTGTCACCTAGGCTGGAGTGTAGTAGCACCATTATGGCTCACTCCAGCCTCGAACTCCTGGGCTCAAGTGATCTTCTCACCTCAGTCTCCTAAATAGCTGGAACTACAGGCATGCAACACTACACCAGACCAATTTAAAACAATTTTTTTTTTGGCGACCAGACCTCATTTTGTTCTCTAGGCTCGTCTCAAATTCCTGACTCCAAGCAATCCTCCCTCTTTGGCCTCGCAAAGTGCTGGGATTATAAGCATGAGCCACTGACCCTGGCTAAATCTTCTCATCAAGTGAATTGTAGAAGCCGGGCTCGGTGGCTCAGCCTATAATCCCGCACTTTGGAAGGCCTAGGTGAGTGGATTTCCTGAGCCCGCGGGTTCAAGATCCACCTGGGCAACTTGGTGAGACCTCATCTCCACAATACATCTAAAAATCAGCTGTGCGTGGTAGCACGTGCCTGTAGTTCCAGCTACTTGAAAGGCTGAGGCAGAAGGATCGCCGAAGCCCAGCAGGTTGAGGCTGCGGTGGCCGGGAGCGGCCTCTGCACTCCAGTCTGGGGGACGGAGTGAGACTCAAACTCAAAAAAAAAAAAAAAAAAAAAATGTAGGAAATATTCTGGTCTTCTGAAAAACAATGTTAATTTTGACTGTGATACTGACCTTCAGACTCGAAAAATGGGCTCCATGATTCTTTTTAGTGTCTGATCCTATTGCTTATTTTTCAAGCAGATTTCGAGCAGTAAAACAGTAGTAAAAGATACATCATTAAAGTGCTCAAGAATGGCTCTTTTCTTGGTTTTTTCCTTATAGCAACAAAGCTGTCTGTACAATATTTAGATGAGAGACTATAATAGCTAAGAGAAATTCTATCTTTATACTCAAAAAGCTCTATGCTTAGTCCCTTGAACAGATGATGTTCTTGCCTTTTTTTAAAAGGAGCTTTGTTGAGATATATTCTGCATATTATAAAATCCACCCATCTTGAGTGTATGATTCAAAGATTTTTAGTAAATGTATCGAATTATTCCGCCATCACTGTAATCTGCTTCTCAACATTTTCCTCACTCCAGATAAACTTCCAACTTGCTCCCAGCCCTGGTAAGCCACTAATCTATTTTCTGTTGCTATAGATTTGCTTATTCTGGACATTTCATACCAATAAAATTATGGCTCGGTGTGGTGGTTCATGCCTGTAATCCCAGCACTTTGCGAGATCGAGGCAGGAGGAAATTGAGCCCAGAAGTTTGAGGTCAGCCTGAGCACACACCACACTACCAAAAAAAAAAAAATCATTCAACATGTGGTCTCTTTGTGTCTGACTTATTTTGTTTAGCAGTGTTTTTGAGGTTCATGTCTATCTTGTATCAGTAATTCATTACTTATTTACATATTTATCTGACTGTTGTGTCCTTTTAGAATTTCCTCTTGAGGAAAACTTCCTGTTAGGAAAGCTTAATTTTGCAGTTGCAGGCCAGGTGACCTAGGCCACCTTTGAGGGGCTGCTCGTGTCTCTTTTCTTCCATGGTCCTGCCCTTTCACACCCTTTTCTACTGACTCTAAACCTTCAAGATGTCATTTCACCATGGCTTGACCTAGACAGTTCCTTTCTGGGCCCTTGCCTGCTGCAGAATGAATTGTGTGTCCACCCTTGGTACCCGGTGGGTTTCACAAACCCACACCGCAATAGCTCACAGCATAGGAGTCGGTCACCTGAATGAGAGAGGTGCGTCCTTCTTCGGGCCTCCACCTACGGGTAGCCCCCAGGAGAGGCACACATTTCAGGGTGGACAGAGAGGACTCAGAGGGGCTCCAGCTGCCTCCTCCTGCTAAGGACAAATGTCCTCCAGATAATGTAGCCAAGAGGATTTAACTCAACGGCTAAGCTCCTGACAGAAGCTTTATTTAGGTTCATTCTAACAAACATGATCAGCAGACACATTCTTTTTAAAGAAAGTTCTCTTTCATCTGACTAAAAAGAAGGAACACATTTAAACCAAAACAGGAACTACTCTGGCAATATACATGTATAAAAATAAGCACCCTATGGGGCTCTTTTTAAATTAGCCAGAGCACACAGAAGAGTCTTTGAAAAGAAAACTCTGGGGGAAAATTTTTTTTCTTGATTTCATAAACACTCATTGTTTAATCATCTGAAGAAAGTGCAGACTTGTGATTAAATTTCCCACCTCCTAAACTGATGAAGTCTTTCAATTCACCTCTTCTCCCAGCCTGGTCGACTCAGAGAGGCAGATGAGTGGCTTGAAATCCAGCTGCCCAGTTAGGCAAGCAGGGGTCTGGGTGGCTCTTGCTCCCAAGTGGATGCTCACATGTGAGGCTGTCCCCTGAGTTCTGGTGAACAAGCAGGTCTCCGCCTGGTTGCTGCCAGTGGATAACCAGCTTCAGTTTGCTTTGCCTCCTTAAAAAAAAAATAACTTCAAAGACTAGACCAGGCACAGTGGCTCATGCCTGTAATTCCAGCTCTTAGGGGGACTGAGGCAGGAGAATGGCTTAAACCTAGGAGTTTGGGACCAGCCTGGGCAACACAGCAAGACCTCATTCCTACAAAACGTAAAAACAATAGCTGAGTGTGGTGGTACCTGCCTGTAGTCCCAGTTACTTGGGAGGCTCAGGCAGAAGGATCACCTGAGCCCAGGAGGTTGAGGTTGCAGTGAGCTGTGAGCATGCCACTGCACTCCAGCCTGGGTGACAGAGCAAGACTCTGACTAAAAAAAAAAATTAACTTCAAAAACATTGCTCTTCATTCTCTCCTTTACCCAGTGCCAAAAATAATTATTCTGATTGAAATTTTTTGGTTTTGTTTTGTTTTTTGAGTGACAGGGTCTTATTCTGTTGCCTAGACTGGAATGAGCGGTGCAATCATGGCTCACAGCAGCCTCAAACTTCTGTGCTCAGGGCAATCTTTCCACCTCAGCCATCCAAGAACTGGAACTACAGGTGCATACCACCACTCCTGGCTAAGTTATTATTATTATTATTTTTCTAGAGATGAGGTTTCGCTACGTTGCCCAGGCAGTTCTTGAACTCCTGGTGCTTAAGAGATCCTCCCACCTCAGCCTCCCAAAGTGTTGGGATTACAGGTGTGAGCCACAGTGCTCTTTATACTAGTTTCAATCAGGACTTTTAGAATTTTCTGAGATGAACTGTGCTTCCATCCTTAGTGATTGATTGTTCAGGTGTGACCCAAGATATGCTGTTTACATGTGTTTCTGGACTGATTTTGATGAGAAAAAATGATTCTTAAACAGGATCAAGATACAATTATGCAAAATATTGAGGCAACTTGACATGAAGCACACATTTAACAGATTTAAAAAATAAATAAATAAAAAGTCTAGTAAGCTGTGTAAAAACAAAAGCTAGGAAGAAATCATTGGAAATCTACGTTTGGAAAGCATTACTATAAATGAGCAATGAATTTACTTTTGAGTTCCCTGGCATCAAGGGAAAAAAGAAACACAACCGAGTATATTGCTCTTGCTAACTTAAAAATAAAATACATTATCAAAAGACAAACATTTATTAGCATTAAACTTTTATCAACTGATTGATTAATAATATAGATCTTAAGGAATAACTGTGTAAGAAATTTGGGAAAACATACTTCAGACAGCCCACTCTTTTTTTTTTAAAGTCTGGGTCTCACTCTGTTGCCCAGGCTGGAGTGCAGTGGCACAATCATGGCTCAACCTCCTGGGCTCTGGCAATCCTTCCACTGGGACTACAGGTGTGTGCCACCATGCCAGGCTAATATTTGATTTTTTTTTTTTTTTTTTGGTAAAGATAAGTTCTTGCTTTGTTGCCCAGGTTGGTCTCAAACTCCTGGGCTCAAGCAATCCTTCCACCTCAGCCTCCCAAAGTACTGGAATTACAGGCATGAGCCACCACACCCGGTCAAGGTAGTTCACTCTAAATTGGACTCCCCCAGCAACAGCTGAGCACAAGGCCACTGCTAAATGTCTGCTGTGTTCGTGTTCCATGTTGTTCATAGTTCATTCTGTGAATGTGATTGCCTGTGAGGTATAGGTAAGCACTGGCAATTCATCCACAAAGAAATTAACTGATCCACACCTCATGGGATCTGGTAGGAAGTCAAAATCATGCAAATGGCATTTACAAGCACACATTTGCTGTTCTGAAAACTGCGAGAAAAGAAAAATAGAGTAGCCATGAAAGTCTAACCTAGATGGGGAGGGGGAGAGGGACTCAGAGAGCTCTTCCCACAGCTGTGACCTTTCCTGAAAGATGGGCTGGAGTCACCTGGCTTGGGGTGGAGGAGTACAGGAGGCTCTTCAGACTCAGAAAACAAACGGACAAAGGGGACAGAGGTGAGAACAGAGCAGAACTTTGTGGTCCTGGTGGAGACAGTAAAAGGAAAGAGGCCCTATAGTTGGATAGCTATGTGAGGTCAGAATCTGATGCACATTGAGACTATATTTAAGATATTCATCTTATCTAAAGAATCAGGAGAAAGCCATCCAAGACTTTTAAACCAAGGAATCACATGATCAGATAGATTGTGTATTAGTAGTTACACCCAGGCCAGGCAAGGTGGCTCATGCCTGTAATCCCAGCACTTTGGGAGGCCAAAGTGAGAGGTTCAAGACCAGCCAAAGCAACATAGTGAGACCCTGTCTCTATTTAAAATAAAAAAATAAAATAGGCCGGGTTCGGTGGCTCAGCCTGTAATCCCGCACATTGGGAAACTGAGGTGAGTGAATTGCCTAAGCCTGCGGGTTCAAGACCCGCCCGGGTAACTTGGCGAGACCTCATCTCTACAATAAATCAAAAAATTAGCCGGGCGTGGTAGTATGCGTCTGTGGTTCCGGCTACTTGGAAGGCTGAGGCAGAAGGATCGCTGGAGTCCAGCAGGTCGAGGCTGGGGTGGCCGGGAGCGTGCCACTGCACTCCAGCCTGGGTGACAGAGTGAGACTCCAACT
>CAUYQG010136621.1:0-35968 GCA_963574415.1 Tarsius wallacei | reverse complement strand
GAATATTATATTAGAAATGTTGTATTGCTTTTGAGGAATATTAACCAACCATGAGGAACTGTAAAATAATTTTGGGATTGCCCTTCCTCATGCTTGAGGAAGCGCCTGGTGGGTGGGGGACGCCCCCCACTCACCTTGTCTTGTGTTCATGTAAATGTCTTGTGATTTAATTGGGATTGTCCTTCCTCATACCGGAGGGTGGGGGACGCCCCTCATCCACCTGGCTTGTGTTCGCGTGAAAGTCTTGTGATTTAGCCCGCGAAATTTGGGATAAGAGGAGCATGGAGACCTCCATTAAACGGCTACTGCTCAATCCGTTTGAACGGTGGTCCATTCTCTTTCTTTCTCTCTCTTTCTCTCTTTCTCTCTCTCTATATATCTATCTCTCCTGCAGAATCAGCTCTTGCACTAGACAGGAGTCTAATCCCTTTGTTCCCCAGGAATAATCACTGACGCCACCACACCTTTCCAGGGACACTCTAAATCTCTCCGTGGGGGCTCGTCCCCCACAAGAAGATATTTGCAAGCTATACATCTGACAAAGGACTAACAATATCCAGAATCTATAGAGAACTCAAACAAATCAGCAAGAAAAAAGCAAATAACCCCATTAAAAAGTGGGCAAACAATATGAACAGACATCTCTCAAAAGAAGATATACAAATGACCAACAACAATACGAAAAAATACTCGACATCACTCATCGTCAGGGAAGTGAAAATTAAAATCACAATGAGGTACCACTATGAAAAAATAAAAAATAAAAAAGATGCTGGTGGGAAGAAAAGGGAACGCTTAAATACTGTTGGTAGGAGTGTAAAATAGTATAACCTATATGGAAATCAGTATGGAGATTACTCTGTAAAAGTAGATCAACCATTTGATCCAGCAATCCCACTACTAGGTATCTACCCAAAGGATCAGGGGTGGTTATATAAAAAAGATACCTGCACCCACATGCTTATCACAGCAGCATTCACAATTGCAAAGATGTGGAATCAACACAAATTCCCATTAGCCTAACAATGGATAATGAAAATGTGGTATATATCCACCATGGAATACTGTTTAGCTATCAAAAAGAATGAAATAATGTCTTTTGCAGCAATTTGGATGGAATTGGAGGACAACATCCTAAGTGAACTAACTGGAAAACAGAAAACCAAGTACTTCATGTTCTCACTTTAAAGTTGGAGCTAAACTAGGGATCTGCAAAAACATAGAAAATGATACAATGGACACTGAAAACTCAGAAGGGAGAGGAGGAAGCCATGGAGGAATGAAAAATTGCCTATCAGGTACAATACGCACAGGTGGGAGTGGTGGATACAGTTAAAGCCCAGATTTCTTTGCCAACATACAGTGCAGCCATGTAACCAAAAACTATTCGTACCCACTAAAGTTATTGAAATAAAGAAAAAAAAACCTTTTGAATAAAGTTTATCTTTTGTTAAAGAAAAAGCTGACAGCAACTGTTTAATTTTGCTAGTAGTTTTTCATTCTTATTGAAGTCTAAAATTTATTATAAGTTTGGTTTCTGTTGTAATTTGTTTTGATAATATTTATGGCTCTTTTTTAGTATTCCCAGTATTAACTTTTTTCTCCTTTTTATCTTGGTCAACATTATCAAACCTGTATAATTTTTTTTTTCATCTTTTCAAAGAATCAGTTTGGCTTTGTAGATTTTTTTCTATGATATCTTTGTTTTCTATTTCATTAATTTATGTTTTTTATTTAGTATTTTCTTATATCTACTTTCTTTGGTATCTTCTGATTACTTTATAATTTCTATTTCATATAAGTTTTAAAATTTTAATCATCTTTAATTGTATTGCCTTTTCTGTATATATAATGAACTCTGATATGCAGCATTTATGTCACTGTTTAGTTTTAAGCACTTTTTTAAACTTCCTCCAGACTGTCATGTCTAGGAGTAAAAGTTATTCTGATGCTACAATATCTCATGCAAGGACAGCTTTGACTCTTATCCCTCAGAAATCAACATTTGGACCCCTCTGCTAGGTAATTAATAACAGCAATCAAAAACAATTTGTAAACAAAACAACCTGACCAGATGAGGCACCATTATGGAGGTTAAAAGGATGACCCTTGGAGTCACACCCTTGGGAATGAATCCAGCTTCAATACTTACGTTCTATTTGTTCATTGATAAGTTCAAAATATCTCTGGTCACTTTTCGTGGTTAAAATGCAGACAGAAACATTGACCTTTCAGCATCTGTTTGGTTACTAAACACTACCTGCAAAGTGCCTGGGTCTGTGTCTAGCACACAGAAGGAGCTCAGCAAATGAAAGAATGGTTCACACAGCATATTTGGAATTCCAGAAGCTTCTTTCGTTTTCCTTCTTGTCTTTTAGTCACTTCTCTAATTGAACCACTAAAATAGGCTTTATTTCTTTTTTATGTGCCAGGAACTGTTCAAAGCATTTTGCATTCCTGAACTCATTTAATCCCACAAACATGAAAGCCATTAAAGGGTCCATAATAAGTACCAAGAAATCCTGGCTGATTTTGTTTGTTTTCTTTCTTTCTTTTTATTTCAATAGGTTTAGGGAGATACAAACAGCTTTTGGTTACATGGATATATTTACATGGTAGCAAAGAAATCGGGGCTTTCAGTGTACCCACCACCCCCACCTGTGCACATTGTACCCAATAGGTGATTTTTCATCCCTCTACCCCTTCCTACATTCCCCCTTCTGAGTCTCCAGGGCTCACTGTGCCATTCTTTATGCCTTTGCAGATCCTTAGTTTAACTCCCTCTTATAAGGGAGAACATACAGTGTTTGTTTTCTGTTCCTGAGTTAGTTCACTTAGGAAGCTGCTCTCCAATTCCATCCAAGTTGTTGCAAAAGACATTATTTCATTCTTTTATATGACCAAATAGCATTACATGGTGTGTGTGTGCGTGTGTGTGTGTGTGTGTGTGTGACATTTTCGTTTTCCACTGATCTGTTGATGGGCATTTATGTTGATCCTACATCTTTACAATTGTGAATTGTGCTGGAGTAAACATACAAGTGCAGATGTCTTTTTTGTAAAACCGCCTCTGATCCTTTGGGTAGATACCTAGTAGTGGGATTGCTGGATCAAATGGTAGATCTACTTTTAGATTAGCAAATCAGCTAATGCAGACTGTGTTGGGAAGGAAGGTGGCTTTCTCAAAATGATTACAATGATTGGCTTTGATTTATGTGATTTTGTCATGCACCTAGCACAAAGGAATAAGAGTACAATTTGAGCAAGAAACTGCAATGGGCGGCTCACCACCCGTGAAAGCTAGCAAAGATGAAAAGTACCCTGGATGGCCTGGCAGTCTTCCAAAGTATCTTTGTTCTCTTGCTACCCTCTAGTGCTGTAATGTAGAGTTGCAGGACTGAGGGAGAAGGACTCCATCCCGGAAAGGCTCCAAAATACAAAGCTTGGACATTCAAGATCTGTGTGAGACACCTCCAAGGAAGCGGTGAAGCCCAGGGCAATTTGTGCCCTGAAGGATTCAGAATGAGCAAGGGTATAAAACAAATGCACAGATGACTCTACTCACAAGAACTGCTGCCATTTATTGAGCATTGCCATATGTCAGTCAGGGTCAAAGGCTTTACAAGCATGATCTCATCTTTCCTACACAACAGCACCGTGATGTAGGTATGATTACCATCCTCATCCTAAGAAACAAAGACACTAAGGTTCAGAGAGGACAAGTCACTTGCTCAAGATCACTCAACTACTCACAGAGATTCAAACCCAGTATGTCTGAATCAGAGCTCATGCTCACACAATGCTTTGTGCATTCAGCGATAGGAAATTCCACAGAGGCTTAGTGTTCTCTCAGAGCACCTTTCTGGAGGAGATGGTCTATGAGTTGGGCTTTGAAGATGGCTTTTGAGGGATGAATATGAAAAGGAGATGGAGCAGGGTCCTAGAGAGAACCACTTGAGCAAAGGCCTAGATGGGTAAGCAGAGACACTGGAGGTGTGACTGAATGAATACTTTAGTTTAGTGGAAATGTGGAAAGCCAAGAGAGATAAAAAGGCAAGCTGACCTTGATACTACTATGGACTCTCTGTGGTCTTTCATAAGTCCCCTTCAATAGGCATGAAAGACTTGAAAATGGAATAAGTGGTATGGTTTCCAGCCATGTGGAAAGACAGGTCCTGCCAGCCCCAAGAAAACACTTACAAGACAACAAGAAAACCTCAATGCAGCCAGAAACCCTGAGGGGCAACTTGGAAGGATGGAATGAAGGTCAAGTTAAAAAGTGAAGTAGGATTGGTTTTTAGAGGCTCTACGAGGTAGAAGGGTATTAGGAGAGTCCTTCAGCAAGAGTGAAGGACTACAGTGACCTTCTTCTCTGGACCACCCATGGGAGTATATGGTCTGACAAGGCTAAATGTGCTCAGATGGACAAAAAACATGCTTTTTAAATCAATGCACTTTCCAGAAAAACCACGATGTACAACACTCAGCAAAAAAGAGTTGCATTTAACATCAACAAGATAATCCCAATACTTCGCTAAAAAATGGTTTCTTCTTGGCTAAGTTTAGAATTAAAAATTAAGAATAAAAATACACATGCTGCTCCCCTCACTGGATTCTGGTAAGGATCCAAGATTAGGGAGAGTGCAGGAGACTCAGCTCTTGCCTTGGTTCAGCCTCACTTCCAAGTACAGTCAGTGACCTTCTCAAGCAAAACCTGGATCACGTCACTGCCTGCTCAGACACTTCCACAGCCCCCATACCCTGGGGGAGTGTTCCCTGCCTGGCTTTGGGAACTTATCTACCACCCACCATGCCATAGTCATACAATGCTCATTGAACACATCAGGCCTGTCTTAGGGTCTTTCCTCTTGTTCTTCTGCCTCTGTCCACAGACCTTTGTGTGGCCATATACCCATTATTCAGGCCCAGCTTCAAAGTCTGCCTCAGAGAGGCCTTCCTAGCCATCCTAGTTAAACCTGACCATATTGTAGTTTCTTCATAGCCCTGATTACTTACCTTAAGTTATGTTATTTAGTTATTTGTTTATTGGTTATGCATGTGCTTATCATCTATCTCTTTCCCACCTGGATGTAAGCTCTGAGAGAGAAGAGATGTGGGCCTTACTACATGTACCTTGTGTCCTCTGTGCCTAGAAGGTGACCAGTATGATGTAGTTCAATTTGTCTATTTTTACTTTTGTTGCCTGTGCTCTTGGTGTCATATCCTCCCCTCAAAAAAAAATCATTGCAAAGATCAATGTCATAAAGCTTTTCCCCTATGTTTTCTTCTAAAGTATTAAACTTTTAGGTCTCATGCTTAAGTCGTTAATATACTTTTAATTTATATTTGTGTATGATATAAGCTATGGGTTTAGTTTAATTATTTTATATGTGGATATTCAGTTTTTCCAACACCATTTATTGAAGAGACGGTCCCCATTGTGTAGTCTTAACACTGTTGTTGAGGATCGGTTGACCTACACATGGGGTGACCCAAAAAAACTGGAATTATGTTTTTGGAGGATGGGCCCCTTGTTGTACAAGCTTTTCCTGCTAGGTTAAGTGCTCTAGGAACACACTGGCATCAGTGTACCAGGCAGCATTGTTATGACAGACTCTTTGGCTGGCTTCAATGAATTTTTTTTTAGATTCTTTCAATGAGTTTGCCCATTTCATGATGAGTTATTTATGAGTGCACCTGCCCATACCATGTAGTGTGCAGCAGTTTTTGACCAAAACCAGCACGTCCCCAGTGCCCTTCCTTCCCTATTCACCCAGTCTCACTTTTTCTCAAAGGGAAACATTTTGCTGGTGCAGAAGAAGTGAAACAAAAAAATGACAGAAGCACTAAGGGCATCAAAATTGATGAGTTCAAATGCTGTTTTGAACAGTGAAAAAAAATCTTGATAGGTGTATTGCATCAGATGGAGAGTACTATGGTGGTGACAGAAATTTGGACATGTAAGAATAAATACACAATATTTTATAATTAAATTCTGGGGTTTTGGGGGTCTTCCCTCATATGTGTGCGTTTATTTCTACATGTCTGTTTTATGCCAGTCTTTAATTACTGTAGCTTTGTAATATATCTTGAAATCAGGAAATGTGATGCCTCCAGTTTTGCTCTTCTTTCTCAGAATTGCTTTGGCTATTTGGAGTCTTTTGTGGTTCTGTATAAATTTTAGGGTTATTTCTTCTATATCTGTGAAAATGCCATTGGGATTTTTATAGGGATTGCATTGAATCTGTACATTGCTTTGGGCAGTATGGACATTTTAACACATTTAAGCCTTACAATTGATGAACATGGATGTCTTTCCATTTATTTATATGTTTTTAAATACCTTTCATCAAGCCAAAAAGTATCGGCACAAAAAAGGAAAAAACCAACACAGAAAAGGCAACCTACAGAATGAAAGAAAATATTTGCAATCCATATATCTGATAAGGAGCTAATATCCAAAACATATCAGGAGCTCTTACAACTCAATAGCAACAACAATAATAATAATTTGGTTTTTAAAAATTGGTAAAAGATTAGAGTAGTAATTTCTCCAAAGAAGACACACCAACATAAAGATGCTCAACATCACTAATTATCAGGGAAATGCAAATCAAAACCACAATGAAATATCATCTCACATTTGATAATATAGCTATTATTTTTAAAAGATAACAAGTGTTGGCAAGAATGTGAAGAAACTGGAATCCCCTAAACCATTGGCAGGAATGTAAAATGGTACAGCTGCTATGGAACACAGTGTCGAGTTTCCTCAAAAAGTTAAAAATAGAACCATCATATGATCCAGAAATCCCTCTTCTGGATTTATACCCAAAAGAATTGAAATCAGGATTTTGAAAAGATATCAGCACTCCCATATTCATTGTGGCATTACTCATAATCGTCAAATATAGAAATAGCTTATAATGTCCATCAGTGGATGAATGAATAAAAAATGTGGTATATACAATTGAACACGATTTAGCCTTTAAAAAGAAAGAAATTACATAATATGTTATAACATGAATGAACCTTGAGGACACTGTGCTAAGTGAAATAAGCCTGTTACAGAAGGACAAATAGTGCATGACTCCACTTATATAAAGTTTCTAAAATAATGAAACTCATAGAAACAGAGAGTACAATAGTGGTTGACAGCGGCTGGGGTGGGGGAAATGGGGAGGTACTGCTCAATAGGTATAAAGTTCAATTATTCAAGATGAGTAAGTCCTAGAGATCTGCTGTACAGCACAATGTCTATTGTTAGCAATGGTACATTGTGTACTTAAACATTTGTTAAGACGGTAGATCTCATTCTAAGTGTTCTTAACAAAATAAAAGAAAAAAGAAAGCAGCCAGTGCATGGTGGGCACTCAGTGAGTGCTGTTGACGATACCCCAACTCTCTGCAAACCAAGTTTTCCACATGTGGTGTGTGCTTGTAGCTATTACCTTTCCCACCTGACTGGCCTCACAGAGACCTTTGGGGTGGCACAAGAAGACCCATCCTCATCCTACAGCTCATGAGCCAAAAAATCAGTCAGCTTCTTGGACCAATTTCTGGGCACTCCCCACAGATGCTCACTTCTCAGATTCCTCTGGACCCATTAGAATGATGGTGAAGTGATGACATGATTTGCCAGAAAGTTAAGTAGGGATGGAGAGAAAGGGGTGGGAAGAAGAGACTTTTCTGAGGCAGAGGAATGGGTAACATTATCCCCCAAATCAGGAAACATCTAGGGAAACAGAGAGAGTGTCCTTGACCTCAACTCACCATGCCACCATTGAGGAGACAAGACTGAGCAGGCTTTATCTCCTCTAGGAGGCCCTTGGCGATACCACCTGGCTGGTTTATATACTCCCCCACACCTGCTACAACAACCTCTAAATAACTCTACCATATAGTATTGAAATCTTTGTTTATTTCTTTGAATTATTAGCTTTGTTTTATTGTATCCTCTTTGTGTTACTGAAATCTCTGTTTAGTCTGTTACTGGCTCTAGATTCTGGCTCAAGGGACAAAACTAGGTCTTTTTTATCTCTGAATTTCCAGTGCATAGTTCAGTGCCTGAAACATAGCAGGTGCTCACTAAATGTTCAGTGAATATACTTTTTGAAGTACACCTGAATGTATCCTGTTTCAATACCACTCCTTCCCTACATACCCCATAGTCCTGAAGTGGACTTACCATGCAAATAGCTACCCTGTGTTACTGGCATCCCAGGCAACACCCCTACATAGATCCATGGGCTATGAGGACAAGTTCTTGAGCAGCCACATAAAAAAAGGAGGAGCCCAGAAAGGCAAGTCAGGGCCTTGAGTCATGAAGATACTATCCTATTTACACCCTTCCTTGGGAGAGAAACAGACATCTATAAACACCAGAAAATCTTTATACACCTAAGCCTGTAAGTATGCATGTGGGGTGTGTGTGTGTGTGTGTGTGTGAGATGTGTGTAAGTGTGCGTGTTGTGTGTGTCTGTGCTGTGGTATGTGTGTGTATGGTGTGTGTGGTGTGATGTGGTATGGGTGTGTGTGGCATGATGTGTTTGTGTAGTGTGTATGTGTGTGATATGGGTGTGGTGTGTACCTGTGTGTGTGTGGTAAGTGTGACGTGTGTGGTGTGGAGTACGTGAGAGGGTGGTTAGGTGTATGGGAAAGTGTGGTGTGGAAGTGGAGGCAGAGTGTGTGTGTTGATTGTGTGTATGTTGTTTTTGTGGTGTGTGTGTGTTTGTGTGGTATATTTGTGGTGTAGGTAGGGGAGGCTGGGGGTGTGTGAGGGTGAGGTACATGTGGTGTTTGTGTGGTGTGTGTGTTTATGTGGTATGTGTGGTGTGGGTATGTGAGGGAGACTGGGGTGCGTGTGTATATAAAGGGGGGTGGGGTGTGTGTGTGGGGGTGTGTGTGGTGTTTGTGTCTGGTATGTGTGGTGTGGTGTGTATGTATGTGCGTGTGTGTGTGTGTCTTTTTTGGCATAGAGAGTAAAGAAGCTGTTGCCCATATGGCTATCTCCATCAGCATACTCACCTCACACACTCATAACACACACACTCACACCACACACAGACACACCATACCACCTCAGTCTACCATAATCTTTTATTTGGACTATTCATTAAACATTCATTGTGTTTAGCCCCATGTTGGTTTGCACTTGCTGGGAGGCAACCTCAGAAAATAGATATTTGTTTTCATTGTTACTAAAGACTGCTATTTCACTCACCTGAAAGAAAAACTTCCCTTAGCCACTGCTATCATTCATCACCCAACATGGCTTCCATTTTCATTACCGTTTCCTGAGACCTTATATGAGCTCTATGCTAGTCTTGGGGATGACATTTGTAACTCTGTCCTCAAGGGTTTAATACTTTAGGGGTTAACAAATCAAATACCCAGATCTCTCAAGAACCAAGGACATTCTTCATATCCTAGTAGATCTGGTAAAGGCAATGAAAGTGAGACAAAAAGAGCCTCTTTAGGCAGACACACTCCTTGTGGATGAGAAAGTCTCCGTGAAGAAGATGCTGTTTAGATTTTATATCCCAAGAGCATTTTTTTTCTCTTCTAATATATGGGAAACTCTAAATATCAAGAGCCATTTATTTAAAATGGAGTTAGCTGACGTCGCATATGTCTCCACTCCTTTCCCTGGGGCTATCGACACTCCATTTCTAAGAGAACTCACTGGTTTCTGGGGTTAGCTTTGACTTCCTGACCAGATAGTACTTCTATTCACTCTTTGCCACCACAGCTCTGGACCCCTATGCCTCTAGGAAATAACAGCCCCAGCTCCATCCCAAATCTCGAAAGTTTCCAGCACTCACCTCCTTCCCAGCCTGGGCCACATTGAATGACCTCCGCCATGGCTTTCATCACTAGTCAGTCCTTTTTACCAACCTCCATGAGTCCTCAGTCCAAGGTCAGCCCTACTCTCTAATCTCACTGGTCCCACACTGGTGATGGCAAAAGACAGAACAATTTGTAGGTACAGCCCTAGCTATTCCCACTCACCCCAACTTACCACAGTTCCATTCTTTTGTGAGCAAGTTTTTGGGAGCCTTGTCCTCTTCTCAGAGAGTATCATTCCTCTGTCCATAACCTAATTCTCAATGGAAATTCAGGGTTCTATAATTATATAAAAATTGAGATTCCCCACCCCCACCCCTCCTTGGTTCACTTTCATATTATCCAGACTCTAGAAGCTTGAGAACAGGATATTTTTACACTGTTTCCATTTTCTATGGTACCCAGCCCTGTGCTTATATACATGGTAGGTGCACAGCAAATGCTCGGGGGTTCATTTTATTTATATACTTTTCCTTTGGTTTCTAGCAAAGGACATTGTACACAAAGAGTCCTCTGCCTAGTAGTTGAGACCAAGTGTGTGTGTGGTGTGTGTGTGTGTGTGTGTGTGTGTGTGTGTAGCACAAGGTATAGACAGACCCATCCTCACAGAACCTTAGATGACTCAGAATTCCAGACAGAGTGTCTGCTCTGTCTACCCGGAAGCAAATGTGATACCTGCTTGTCTGGGTTCCACACACCCACTTACTCATATTATCCCAGCTGAAGGGTGTGAATGGAAAAGGAGGAGGAGGCAGGGAGGATGCCAACACTGCCTTCTTCTACTCAGGCTCAGCTTCACTGCTAAGAGCAGAAGGAAGTTAGCGAGAGGCCAGGAGCCAGGGGTTGTGGGACCTACACTCAGACTCCTCTCTCCCATGCTTTGTGGCATTGTCATGTTTCATGCCTATGAGAGACTAAGCCCAATCTTTTTTTTTTTTTCTTAACTGCCTCAAGTGAAACTATACTTCGAACTGCTTATTTAATGCATTTCTCCTTAGGTTGCTTAAGAGCCAAGGAGTAAGCCTATATTTTAATTTTGTAGGGATGCATTTTACATAGATAACATTAATATATTTATAGACTTCCATATATCTGTAACTGAAATATACTAGGCCAGATTTGGAAAACTCTACATTTTATTTTTAGTATTTTCAAAATCTGTGTATAATTGGACAGTTTTGCAGCATGGTTTAAGAGAGGTACCACATTCAAAAAAACAATTAAATTTTTACTTGAGGTCACCTACAAAAGTTCCAAGGGAAGTTTCCATTAATATTTGAGCAAATTTTTAAAAAATCACATTTCTTGTCACACTTTCTGGAAATAGATAGATAGATGGATAGCTCTTAGAAATTGTGCCCCTTAAAAAGAAACTCCCCTTCCTTTCTAGAATTGCATGGAAATTCTACCAACACTCCAACACTTGGCATGTGTGTGCTCTCTTATCTCTCTTCTCTTCTCCTCTGTAGCTTGGCTCTTTAATATGGAGACCAACTTTGCTGTTCTGTTTTCTTTAACTTAGCCTTAGTTTTTCTCATCTGCCACTTTCCTGATTCTGAACAGCACAGAAAGACGAGTAAGAACCCTCCATCCATAGGAGAGAAATAACACTGACCACTTATGTTAACATCTGAACTTTAATCTTCATCAGAACTCAGTCTAGCAAGAGAATTTGTGGTCCTTCCAAATGCTCCTGAGGAAACAGAGTTCACAGCTCAATTGGTCTCTTCCAGGTCAGAGAATGTCCAGGTTGATGTTCTAGAGAACATTTTGTAGATCTATAGATCCTGTAGATCTGGACTTATCTCTGTCTGTGACTCTTTCCAGACCAGTGGGTGTCTTTCCTCCCCAGTCATTGGGACTTCACAGAATGTCCTCTTGGTTGGAGAAAGAGATGTCTCATACTTATTTTTAAGATTAACTAATTGGTTGGCAATCCTCAAGCTGGGGTAAAACATGGGGTACTAGAGAGAGAGGGAAGGGACAGCTCATCTGCCTCTTACTCCAGCTCCCTACCCCAGACACACACAGGCATGAGCACACAAATACCTCCAGCCTCCAGTGTAAACCCGCTGGATGCACTAAAGATGGAGAGCTTACTCTTCCCTCTTCAGAGGAGACTCATTAGAGGTGGAGTTGCCTCTTTTAAGGGTTTTTAAGATGACAACTGTCCTGCCCCTTGGATGACAGGAGATAAAGCCAAAGGACCAGTAGTCATACAGGGAAACTGGTGTCACCAAGGACATCCCTAAGTTCTCTGCACCCATTTTTATCCACTTAGAATCACAGGCTGCTCCTCAGAAACCCTTGTGTCTGTATTTCAGGGAGAAGGAAGACAACCATAACCATCTAAAGGGAAAAAGCTTTGGAGAAACTGGAAGCTCATCTGGCTCCATCTTCATCAAATGCTTGAGTCATTTCTCTCACTTCTCATCCAGTAGCCAGCAAGGGGGTGGGGGGGGCAGGTGGGCTGTCAGGGATGCCCAGTAGAAATTCTCTGTGAGTAAAGACTCTGCAACAGGCTGCCTGCCAGAATGACAAGCAGGTCCTTACTGATGGGGCATAAAGCATGAATCAGGGAGTGCTGAGGTCAGGCTGGAGAGTCAGATGGACAGTGTCCTAACAGAGATCAGACATTACCCTGAAGGCAGCAAGAATGAAGGGCCTTTGAGAGATTCTATGTAGGAGAAAGATATGGGCTCATTTACATTTGAAAATTATTTATTTTGATATAACTTCAGACTTACAGAAAAGTTCTAGGAGTAGTACAAAGAGTTCCTGCAGACACTTCACTTAAATTCATAAGTATTGATATATATACTCTCTTGCCCCATATATGTATTTACATAGGCATATATATCTAAGTACATAAAATATGTGTAATATATACATGCAGATGTTTTCCTCTCTTTTTTCTGACCATTTTAAAAGTAAACTGCAGATAAGATGCCCTTTTGCCCCTAAATACTTCAGCATATATTTTCTAAAATCAGTAAAGTCAGCTTAAAATTATGTTTTTAGCTTCTGTGTAGAAGACAGTTTCCAACGAGAGAAACAGCAGACAGGGAGTTAGACAAGGAGACTTTTTCAGCAGCAAAGGCAAAAGCAGGGAAGGCCATGGTAGGGCAGTGATCTAGAGGTGGGTCAGTGGGACTTGGCAAGTGAATGTAGTTAGAGGTGGCGCCTGGTTCCTGTCAGAACTGCTGGGTGGATGGTAGGTAGTGGCAAAGATGAGATGGAGAATGGGAGCAAGGAGGAGGTGGGATGGAAAGTTCAGTTCTGGACATGTTGAAATCAATGTGCCTTTGAGACATTTAGATGGAGATTCTTAAAATACATCTATTTTTTAGTTGATAAACAATGATTGTGAATATTCAAGGTATATAATATGTGTCTACATAGATCAAAATGTAAACCAGTGTACCCTAGATAGAGATATTGAGGCAGTAACTGAATGTACCATGATCTGAAACACAAGGTAGGCGTCTGGCCTAGAGATAAAAATGTGCAAGTTATTAGGAGAAAGGTGGTAATTTGAACCATGGGAGTGAATGAGATCACTAAGGGAGAGCAGGTGCCTCCTTAAGACAGATCTGCAGAATCCCAACCCTTTAGCAACTTCATTCCACATCTTGGGGTCATACAGGATAAAGTTTTAGTCCCCCAGGGGTATCAGGATATCCGAGGACTTCCCTATCAAGATGACAAAGCCACTGGGGCTGGGCATGGAAAAGCCAGGTGGTTGTGGGGGCTTGAGGGGTGAATTCTTCCATTTAGAGACTTCCTTAGAGTCAGAAGAGGATAGGAGGTATGAAGGGGTTAATCCTCTTTGATATGAGAGGCTGGATAAAGGCAAGGGAAGCAGGAGCCAGACTGAGTTCTGTTCGGGGGAGTCCCAGTGCAGGCCATTGCACGTCTCGCAAGGCAAGAGAGGGACAGGCCAGAGCTTTGCACTGTGTCCTGAAGAGCCTGGGAGAAGTTGGGTGGGGTGGGGGGTGTGTTAGGTGGTTCCTAGGTTTGGGAGTTTCACTAAACTAAAAATTTTTTTTAAAAAAAGTTAATAAAGAGGAACAACTTTTTATTTTCCAAGCAGGGGCAAAGGCCATTTGTAATTTCTATCACTTCACAAAATAAAGGCAATTTTAAAAGAGAATAGTCTCAAAAAATAAACAAAAGACCTTCCAGACATAAAAGTTACCAGCCTTATACCAACCTCTATGAAAGATAGCACTTTCTCATTTCTCTGTAGCTTGTTGAGAATGTCGTCTCGTGCTGGCGCAGTGCTTGGAGCAAAAGTTGGGAATGTTTTGTCTGACTACTGGGCTCCTTCTGGCTCTGGCACTTGTCAGTCAAGAACAATCTATGATCCCTGACCAAGACTTACTGCCAGGAGGTGGACTGGACCTTCTGGGGCCTAGAACTTCCTTGTTTTGCTTCTTTTGTTTTCCTTCTAGTGCTCAGCACAAACCTAGTATCCAACAGGTGACATCTCCCCCCCCTTTTTTTTTTTTTTTTTTTGTTTGAGTTGGAGTCTCACTCTGTCACCCAGACTGGAGTGCAGTGGCCGCTCCCGGCCACCGCAGCCTCGACCTGCTGGGCTCCGGCGATCCTTCCGCCTCAGCCTTCCAAGTAGCTGGAACTACAGGAGCGCGCTACCATGCCCGGCTAGTTTTTGATTTGTTGTAGAGATGAGGTCTCGCCAAGTTGCCCAGGCGGGTCTTGAACCCGCGGGCTCAGGCAATCCACTCACCTCAGCCTCCCAAGGCGCGGGATTACAGGCTGAGCCACCGAACCCGGCTACATCTCCCTCTTTCACTCCCTTTCCACTCCCTCTTCTCCTGCTGCCCAGCTGCTTCTCTTGGGAAGCCCTGTTCTATCAGACACAAGACATATGAAGGGAAGCTTTGTCTTTCTTTTTCCTCTTCCTAGGCCTAATCTCTGTATTCCCCATTTCTGTCACTTAGTATTGTAAGGATTCCCTTGAGTCCTCCTTTCCTTTCTTTCCATCATCTGAGTCCTCCAATCCTGGGTCTTCTCAGTTCAAGTTATTCTTAAGTTTGTTCTCCCTTTCCACGTCTACTGCTGCCATCCCAGGTCAGGGCCTTCTGTCTTTTCTTCCCTCTCAACTGGCCTCCCTGCCTCTGTCTTGTGCACCCTCATCCCTACCCTATCTTACTCTGTGTGCTACTGTCAACAGGAGTCCCCAGACCACTTTTAGTCTTGTCCCTCCTTTGGGAAAATTGTACTCTACTCACACCTAAAATGGACCTTAGGGATAATCATGTTTACAGGATAGAAAACCTGACCCTGGAAAATGGAAGCCAATCATCCAAATATGCACAACTAATCATTGGCCAAGCTAGAAGAATACCAAGGCCCCCTAAATACACACCAGTGCCTGTCCACCTCCTATGCCAATCAATAGAACTTTTTAAAACTATGTCATATATTCGTAACATATATGTTATCCCTCTGCACTATTAATTTTTAAAATATATGTTGTGCTATACCTCTGCACTGCCAGGGCCCAGGCTCCCATCCTGCAATTTCAGCTTCCCTGGCAAGGCTGGAGCTCAAAGCCTTCGCTGGGCTTTGGCCTGATGTCCACTGTCCACTGCTCATCACCACTGATCAGTCACTGCCATCACGTTGGTCTCTTTTTTTTCCGAGACACAGAAAGCATCTTCCCGCTTTCAAACATTTTCTCAGTTCATATCCTCTTGCTTGGAATTCCCTCATCCCTTTCACAGAAATTAATTTAACAGCCGGGCTCGGTGGCTCAGCCTGTAATCCCGCGCCTTTGGGAGGCTGAGGTGAGTGGATTGCCTGAGACCGCGGGTTCGAGACCCGTCTGGGCAAGCAAGACCTCATCTCTACAATAAATCAAAAAATTAGCCGGGCGTGGTAGCGCGCGCCTGTGGTTCCAGCTACTTGGAAGGCTGAGGCGGAAGGATCGCCGGAGCCCAGCAGGTCGAGGCTGTGGTGGCCGGGAGCGGCCACTGCACTCCAGTCTGGGTGACGAAGTAAGACTCTAACTCAAAAATAAATAAATAAATAAATAAATAAATAAATAAATATATTTTACTAAGTCCAAATGTAAGGAAAAGTAAATTAAGGGGAAAAAAGGAAACTGTCTCAAGGAACTAAGCGTACTTTTAGAAGCATAGCAGTTATTCAAAATATTTAAGAGGAAACTGGAACTTGTTTCTAACAGGCATACACGTATTCTGGGAAGAAAAGGAAAGGGAACAGATTCTTTGTACAGGTTGAGCATCACTTATCCAAAATGCTTGGGACCAGTAGTGTTTTGGATTTCAGACTTTTTTGGATTTGGGAATATCTTCATTATGTGCTTACCAGTTGAGTATGGCTGATCCAAAAATCTGAAATGTTCCAGTGAGCATTGCCTTTGAGCATCATGTCTATGCTTAAAAAATTTCAGATTTAGGACTGGGGTTTCGTTTTTTTTTTTTTTTTTGAGTTGGAGTCTCACTCTGTCGCCCAGACTGGAGTGCAGTGGCCGCTCCCGGCCACCGCAGCCTTGACCTGCTGGGCTCTGGCAATCCTTCCGCCTCAGCCTTCCAAGTAGCTGGAACCACAGGTGCGCGCTACCACACCCCGCTAATTTTTTGATTTATTGTAGAGATGAGGTCTCGCCAAGTTGCCCAGGTGGGTCTCGAACCCACAGGCTCAGGCAATCCACTCACCTCAGCCTCCCAGGGCGCGGGATTACAGGCTGAGCCACCAAACCTGGCTAAGGACTGGGGATTCTTAACCGGTATCACAGCGAGTAGGCCGTGACAAGTGCTGGCAAAAAGCTAGATCACTCTTACATTGATGATGGAGATGTAAGATGGAATAGCCACTCTGGAAATTAGGTTGGCAGTTCCTTTCAAACTGAAAAATGAACTTACCATATGACTCAGCAGTTGCACTCTTGGACATTTATCCCAGAGAAAGTACTTACTTTCATGTAGGAACTCATGCACAAATGTTCCTAGCAGCTTCATTCATAATAGCCCAAAGTTGGAAGCAACCCAGATGTCCTTTAATGAGTGAATGGTTAAACAAACTATGGTACCTCCATACCATGAAATTCTTCTCAGTAATAAAAAGGAACAAATTATCAATAGGTGCAGCAACTTGGGTGAGCCCCAAGGAAATTATGCTGAGTGAAAACCAATCTCAAAATGGTATCTACTGCATGATTCTGTTTATGTAACATTTATGAAATAACTTTGAAGCCCAGACGAATGGTTGGAGAGGGTGGGTCTGGTTAGGAAAGGATAATACGAGGGAGGCTTGTGATGGTACCACTGAGTATCTTGATGTGGTGGTTACCCAAAGCTGTACGTGTGACAAGATTGCACAGAATTTTATACACACACGTACACATGTTAAATCTGAATAAGTTGTGTGAATTGTACCCATGTCAATTTTGGGGTCTTGATTTTATACCATAATTATGTAAGATGTTAGCATTGGGGGACGTTCAGAATGTACATTACTTGACAACATCCTGTGAAAAGTAAAAAGCTTAAAGAAATGAATATTGCAATTTAATACAGTTCAACCTCGTAGTAGGGGAGAAACCTCCTGGTGAGTATACACCAAAATGCTATTTGTGGTCATCTATTTATGGCCATTTCAAAGAGACTGTCACCAAATTATTTGTGCTTTTTAAATGATTAAACATTTTCTACAATGTTTATGCATTGCTCATGTATCAACAATGCCTATTAAAAATGCAAGTAATTAGAAGCATAAAAAAATTAGTAGGTCCTAATTTTTAAATTCTGTCACACTGGCAGAATTTAGTGTGGTCTTTTAGTGGTTATGTAATTTGACAGCCTGTTGGCAATTGCTTTTATCAAGTTTGCAAAGATATTTGTTGTATTTGTGTTTGGAAAATTGTTTAAAAATTTACGGAGATTTCAGTTCTCTTGATCATATCACATGTATCTTAGTATCACAAAATTCATATTCCTTAGCTCAATATAAAAGCATTTGAATTGTAAATATTTGTTATAGATTTCTGAGTCTTGATTATCTTGAATGAAAATTACTCTCAACCTTTAATATAGTGTAGAAATTGTCAGAATGTTTCTCAACTCATTTTAAAGTAAGTGTTATTGTTTCTCTGGCAACATTTCGGACTGAAGAGATTTCCATGAGCTCTTTTAATCTGGAGGCTCATCCTGGTTTTCCTTATGAGATCCACCACCTCCTTCCCAGAGCTCCGGGGCCATTTTCAGTCATTAACGCTCCCTCTTTCTTATTATCGGCTCTGTTAAAAGACTTAGTCATCGAATAGGCTGAATTTGTTCCTGAAATGAGCTTGATGGATATTTTTAAATTTCATAGATCTTGTACCACCCTTATGCCTCATTAAAACGTAACTGAGAACTGGTTATACCATGTTCACTGGTAATGAAAGCTTTTGCTGTTCTGAGTGCTTGCTCATTTGAAGTTGATAGTGGTGGCTGAAGTGCAAGTTTCAGTCAGGTAACAGTTGAGCAGTAACCTGGAGTGGAAATAAGAAGAGACACAGACCTGGGCTGATAATGGAATCGATGACTACTGACTCCTGGTAGAAGAAATGGCTGCATCTTGTTCTGATTCTTTTCTTTTAATCTTAAGGCCATTTGTTGAAATTCTTTAAATCTTTTTATTTGTCTGGCATTCCTCACTATAAAACATGGCATCTTAAATGTGAACAAGGGGTCATTTTTCTCCTTGTAGAAAATGTTCTGTAATTTAGATTTCCCAATAGTAATTCTCAAATTCAGATGCTGTTAAACCTCTAGATCTGAAATGTTTTTCTTCAGATATCCTCCCATCATCTCACCATTCCCAAATGTGGTTGTCTCTTGATGCAGGCTCCGTTGATGAGCCCAGCACACACAGCACAATCAGAGCATCCTCACGGAGTCACGTAGCTGAAGGTGCGTCTCTCTCAGTTACTGTGCAGCAGTCAGTTTTTTTGAACGCTGCCGAGTATTTTTCACCGCATCCCGAATGTATGGCTGGTGTAGTACAGCTGTACACAGCTCTCAGTGGTGCTGGCTCGGCGGCCAGCCCTGAGGTGTAAGAGGGGCTCTGCAACGAAGTGTGAGCCAAATAGGACAGTTGGAGATGTTTCAGATCACTAGTGAGTAACATATTCTGAAACTTCAGGTGGTGATTTTTCTTCTTCTTTCTTTTTAAAGTCATCTTAAGTTTCTTAATCCTACCTCACTTCCCCAGTGAAGGTTGACACATGATTGGATTTCATTTCACTATAGAAAAAACTGAGATAAAAAACTAAAGGACCAATAACTCAGAAACATGAGAGAATAAAACTTTTAAAGCAGAAGTCTTGAGAAAAATGAAATGTTTTCATGTTATGTATCTATATAAAATCTTAATTCTGTTAAAACAAGATATTCTTTAATTAAAACCCCTTTGATGATTTCTGCATTGATCTTTGGTTTTGAGCTGCTTATTCCAGAATTATTTTTTTAAGAGAAGATTAACTGAACTTTGAAGTATTTGAAGCATACTTAATATATTTTAAGGTTGACTTATTCTAATGCACTTGGCAGTCATGAAGCATTTGAACAGATACGTTGACAGCTGAAGTGAAACAAATGAAAAGACAACCTCTTCAGCTCTGTTTTTTCCCTCTTATGAGTACACTGTAAATTCCTTGCAGATTTATTAAGGGCACTGAAAGGTAACTAATTCTTAAGTATCTGAGTGGGGTGGAGAGGGGGTGATTTTCAGTGCCACTGAGAAGGCTGGTTCTTGGTCATATTTCTTATCACTCCCTTTTCCAGAGCCTGTTGTTTAAATAATGCAGGTATTAATATGAGCTGTCAGATGCTGGCCAACACTGTGTGCTCGGTGATTCACATATGCTACTTCATTGACTCCTGCCAGCAACCTTATGCAATAGCGGGGGGTTTCTTAGGGGTTTTTTGGCTTATTTTAAGTCAGAGTCTCACTCTGTTACGCAAGCTGGAGTACAGTGGCACGATCACGGCTACCGCAGCCTCAACCTGCTGGGCTCAGGTGATCCTTCCACCTCAGCCTTCCAAGGCTGGAACTACAGGTGCACACCACCACGCCTGGCTAACTTTTTGATTTTTTTTTTTGCAGAGATGCAGTCTCATCACATTGCCCAGGCTGATCTCGAACTCTTGGCTCAGGCAGTCCTCTCATCTTGGCTTCCCAAAGTGTTGGGATTATAGGCGTCATGAGCCACTGAACCCAGCCTGCAGTAGGGTTTTTAGCAGACTCGTAAAGGGGAGGGAGGTGAAGTTTGTTAAAGCTAGCAACAGAGACCTGGCTCAGAGTTCTCAAGAATCAGAGCCTGAGACCAAGGTTCTGCTGCCAGTGGTTGTTTAGGAGGTGATCCCAGGAAACGGGGGGAGGGGAGACAGCAAAGGAGGAAAGGCGGTATTAAGGGAAGCCTCACTGGAGTTGCTGCCAGAGCCAACCATAGCTTGCCGTCGCACCCGGGTCTCTGAGAAGGGTTTGCAGCACCTCCAGGATCGTCCGCCCGGAGGACATGCTGGCCTCTGTCGCTCATGGGTTGAGAGCTGCCTTCATCCCCCGGGACTTCTGAGTTGTGCCAGCTGGTGGGGCTCCGGGCCTCAGAGAATACTCTGACCAGAGAAGCAGAGATGCGCGGCGTGACCTCCAGGACCACCTTAGCGCGTCTCCATGAGCTCACACGGTTGGCCTTCACGGTCCTGCTGGAGGGGAGAGACGTGCCAGACGTGCATGCTGGAAGGACAGGACCCCACACTGGTGCTGTTTCTACTCAGACCATCTAACCCAGACACAGGAGGGAGGGGGCACGGAGACACAGAGAAGGCGTGCGGGAATGCTCACATGAGGACACCCACAGAGGATCTCAGGCAGGGGGCATGTGCTTTCCTTCCGTGTTGCCTTGGTTAGCATTGGTTTGTACTCCTGCATGTATATCGATTCGATTACAAGAAGAACGCCCAGAATATTCTAAGTGTTAGACGTTAGACCTGCTTTGAGATAATGAATAAACTCTGTCACGGAGTTTAAGTCCTGTCCTGCATTCAGGCTCATGCTGTGCTCGGGAGTTATGAAGTGTGCTGGGACTGTGGGGATCGGGGAGGGGGGGTGGGGGGAGCCTAGGGAAGATCACGTGGGCCTTGCAGACCACTGTTCAGTGTAAGACCTGCTGTGTTTATTAAGTCACTTGATTACACCCCAAAGATGTTGACACTCCCCTGAAATAAACCAGAGGGAAAAACATCTAGGGTGAAATAGTGTTAGTAAAGTTTATCCCAGGACAGTGAGGTGACTGAAACTTTCTTCTGATTACTAGATTTTCTGGGATAATAACACTCTGTCCCCTTGCCAAACTCAGCCAAGCAGGATGTCTGCCTCAGGGTAGGTGTTAGGAAATATTTGCTTAAGGAAAAGAGTTTATGTTGTCCTTTTTCATTTCTTCAGTCAACCAGATTTGGGCAGGGGCTGGAATTCATGCGGACAGCCTGTTTGGAGTGATCCCGTCCTGCCGCGTTACTGACCCCGCAAACTTAGCAGTTGAAGCACAAATGTGTCAGCTCACAGTGTGTGGGTCAGAAGTCCAGGCACAGTGTGACTGGGTCCTCCGCCCAGGTCTCGTGAGGCTGACAGCAGGGGCCGCAGGGCTGTGTTTGTTTCTAAGGTGCTGGAGAGGAATCTGCTTGCCAGAGTCCCATCCCTTGCAGTGTAGGGAAGGAGGCCCCTTTTCTCTCAACAGCTGTCACCAGGGGCTGCTCTCACATTCCTTACCACGTGGCCCCTCCATTTCAAAGCCAGCACAGAGGATGGCCTGTGTCACATCCCACCCATGCTTCGCATCTTCTCCAGGAAAAGCCCAGCCTCCTTCACGAGCCCAGCTAGGTTGGGCTCACTTGGACACCCACCTTTGATGAGTCAGCTGTGCCGCAGAGCATCCCCAGGGCACGGGCAAAACCCTCACAGCCACAGTCCTGGGGGATACAGAGCAGGCACGCCAGGGAGCAGGTCTTGGGGCCACCCTAGGATGTGCCTGGACCCCATGGGAAGCATAAGGGAGTTAGGATCTGAAAGCAAGTTTAGAAATACTCCTTGACCTAAGTACCAGGTAAAGAATGATGCATGCCTGACTCTGATCTCATTTTTTGTGTTCTCCTTGCATGCCTTGAGGAAAGGTTCAACCACTAGTTTATCAGCTGGTAAATGTGGGGTTCTTGTTTGAAGGACCAGTCTTTAGGTTGATTATGTTAGTAGTTTCTGCCTGGTATTACTGACTCAGGCCTAACTTGAAGGATCACTGACCACTATAATTATGAAGTTGTTTCGCACTTTTTCATATAAGATTCATGTTGGTATTAGGTTAATATTTCTGTCCCAAATGTTCGGATGAGAAAGGTTTATTAACTTGGTTGTATGGTCAATAAACAGTAAAGCCACTTTTTTTTTTTTTTTTTTTTTTGAGGCTGAGTCTCATTCTGTCTCTCCGACTGGAGTGTAGTGACATAATCTTGGCTGACCATGGCCTTGGCCTCCTGGGCTCAGGCAATCCTTCTGCCTCAGCCTCCCGAGTAGCTGGGACTACAGATATGTGCCACCATGCTCAGCTAATTTTTGTATTTTTTTGTAGAGATGAGGTCTCACAATGTTGCCCAGGCTGGTCTTGAACTCCTGGGCTCAAGCCATCCTCCCGCCTTGGCCTCCCAAAGTGCTGAGATTATAAGCGTGAGCCACCATGCCCAGCCAAGACTAGGTACTTTCTAATACACCATCATGGCTACATACTTACTTTTACATACCTGATTTTTAAAAATCATTTTTTATTGTAGTAAAATACACATAACATAAAGGTACCATTTTATGTATATATAAGTAAGTTTCAAGTATACAGTTCAGTGGTATTAAATACTACATAATGTCATGCAGCCATCACCACCAACCATAACTCATTTTCATCTTGTAAAACTGAAACTCTTTACCTATTAATCAACTCCCCAGCCCCCAGCACTCTACTTTCTGTGAATTTGACCACTCTAGGAACTGCATATAAGTGGAGTCAGACAGTTATTTGTCTTTTTTGTGACTTGCCTATTTCACTGAATATAAGGTCCTCAGTGTTCATCCAGGTTGTAGCATGTCAGAATCTCCTACCTTTTTAAGGGTGAATGGAATTCTATCATTACACACTAACTGTTAACAAACACCTCTTGAGTGCTTACTATGTGCAAGGCACTGAGCTGGGTGACAGGATAGTAAGTCTTTAGCTATTGTACTGTGATTTGTAAGGCAGCTACACATGGTTACGTAGGATGGGGAAACATCAGGATGGAGCAACAGATTCCATGCGAGCCAGCTGCGGGGCTACCCGGGAAGCCGCTCTTGGAAGGTGAACAGCTGCTTGTCATTGACAGATGGGTGATGTGGGTGGGAAGGTCATTCCGGCAGAGGGAACAGCACGTGCAAAGGCACGGACCAAAGGGCCTGACCGCCCAGGTGAGAGGGAGATGTACAGCAGACAGGAGTGAGGAGGCTGGTCGCATACACAGTCAGGTGCCAACCCGTCTGTCAAAGTGGTGTGACACCATCTGCTTGGAGGGGGAATGTGAGTGGCCTTGTGTGCCATCTCCTGCCTTGGTCCCTTATCAAGCCCTAACCCAGACAGTTCTGTTTCCTCAGCTGAGCTGGATGCAGAACACGCCCAGAAGGTCCTGGACATGGAGCACACCCAGCAGATGAAGCTGAAGGAGCGGCAGAAGTTTTTTGAGGAAGCCTTCCAGCAAGACATGGAACAGTACCTTTCCACGGGTTACCTGCAGATTGCCGAGCGGCGAGGCAAGTGGGGGAACAGGGCTGCTGGCAGCGGGACCCGCTGGGACTGTGGGGATGGTGTTGGGCTGCTGTCTTCCCAGAGGGGCGTGGGATGGAGCCCAGAAATCCCATCCGGCTGTTAGACCCCAACTGTCCGAGTGTGCGCATCCGGCCATATCTGCATTGCCTCTTCCTATCAGTCTAGCCTTTTGTTGAAGTTAGCTTTCTTTAAATACTTTTAAAGACTACAAATTCAAGTTGTGCATGTAGAAAACGGGAAATGTTTTAAAAAGTAGAAGAGACAAAAGAATAATTACCCACACATAGCACAAGACAATCCCTATTACTGTTAGTGTGTTCTTTCCAGTGTTTGTATATGTGAGTCTATTTATTCATTCATTCATTTATTTATTTATGTATTTATTTGAGTAGGAGTCTACTCTGTCGCCCAGGCTGGAGTGCAGTGGCATGTTCATGGCCACCGCAACCTCAGCCCGCTGGGCTCAGGCAATCATTCCATCTCAGCCTTCCAAGGAGCTGAAACTACAGGCACGTACCACCATGCCTGACTAATTTTTTTATTTACTGTAGAGAAAAGGTCTCACCAGTTTTCCCAGGCTGGTCTCAAACCCCTGGGCTCAGGCAACCCTCTCTCCTCCACCTCCCAAAGTGCTGAGATTACAGGTGTGAGCCACCACACCCAGCTTGGGTCTATTTATTTAATTGGTATCAAACTGTACTTGGAGCTCTCTCTCACTGTTTCTTACCAACATCTTTCAAAAGGCCGTGTTTTAAAGACTGCACCTTCTTCCTGTGACGTATCCTAATCTATCGAGCCTGCTTTCCTAGTTGAGCATTTAGAATCTTTCCCTCTGTAAGTGTTGCTGTATGGAGCATCCATATGCATAATGAGCAAGCCGACTGGAGAGAAATCAGAACACTGGACTCCTTCCTTGGCCTTTCCTTCAGAACTGGGGGCCTCAGGAGGAGGGCGCAGGCAGGGCAGCAGCATGGCCCCTTGCGTTCTCCCTCTAGCTGGAGCTGGGCAGGCAGGACCAGCCTGGGTGCCGTGCTCAGGGCAGCCACAGCTTTGCATGGCCCTAGGTCGCGTGGAGACACGTCCAAGGCGTCTCCAGTTCGCCCACCCTCCTGCGCCAGGTGTCTCATCACTTCCCAGGCACCCTCTCACCCCTCAGATCTCTCTGTACTCACCCTTCATCCTTCCCCCTGGCCTGCCTGGCCCTGGCCTTGTTCTCTATACCCTGCCCCATACCACACCCCTCCAACTCTGTCGCCTCCCAGGAGAGGTTAAAGAAACCAAAAAAAATAATGTAACAAAGAACTGAGTACCATATGTTCTCACTCATAAGCGGACTCTGAACACTTACCATAATACGATAAGAAAGGGATTGGCAGTGGCTGGAAACTGCCAGGGGAGGGAGGGGGGACACAACATTAATAAGGGGACCTGATCTCAAACCAGGCGAAGTGGGGACCAGAGGTAGGCCCAAACTTTACCTGTACGATGATCACTTGTATACCTAATCCTGAATTGTACCCCACGTCTTTAAAATAAAATAAAGAAATAAAATAATGTAGAGAAAACGAATAGCAATATCTGCAGGTCTTAGTATGTACTGGTAGATGCAGATAATTATGTGGGTCATAGACAGGGTTGCTGTCACCCAGGCTGGAATGCAGCGGTGTAATTATAGCTCACTGCAGCCTTGAACTTCTGGGCTCAAGTGATCCTCTCCCACCCCAGCCTCCTGAGTAGCTGGGATTACAGGCATGCACCACCATCCCTGGCTAATTTTTTTTTTATAGAGACAAGGTCTCTCGATGTCCAGGCTAGTCTCTGGGTTCAAGCAGTCCTCTCACCTCAGCCTCCCAAAGTGCTAGGATGACAGGTATGACCCACTGTGTCCAAAAATTTAGTCCATGCAGACACACCCTGGTTGACCTGCAGATTTGAGAATGAGACATTGCACCAATGTCTCATGTCACAGAGGAGATGCAGTGATGCAGAGACAATCATTGGAACTCTAGCACTGGCGAGGGGTGCTCTCTTAAGCCCAGAGGAAGCACAGAGAAAGGAAAAGTGCCTCTTAAGAAACCCCATTCTCTTGGGGGGACCCATGGATGCACAACCCAGGGGGATGGGAAGTAGGGGAAGCGTGGCAGTTTCAGAAGGAGCTTTTCTGTTCGTGGCCAGCCCTCGGGGCAGGACCTGGGCAGTGTGCTGCAGCAGCCTCCGTGTCAGCAAGGAGCAGCACCAGCAAGAAGACGTGCTCCACAAATGCTTGCTGGACGGGCAGCAGTTACATAGTAAGTGGCTCAGTTTTCGTGGTTTTGAGCATCTCGAGAGTAAGTTCCTTTAGGTTTCATTTTTTTAAGGTAAAATAATGGAGTCGGGCATGTGTTGCCAATATATATAGCTTTGAAAGCCCTGAAGGAGGAAATTGGAGGCCTTGGGCTTTCTGACTCAGCTGGAGCTGAAAAAACATCCTCAAACAAGAAAATCAGGCATCTGTCCCCAAGGTGGTGCGAGCCATCCCTGTGCTGCCCAGCTGACAAGTCACCCTGCCCTTTCTTAAGGAGGAACCTTCATCTCCAGGATTAACATGGGGATGTTTAATTTAGAAGAATCAATCAAAATAAAAAATCTCTACAGTGAACATGGTATTTTGGACTCATGCTACTAAACCAGAAATAGCAGCCGAATTTTTTCTCACTTTCTAATGCATCATTTTTAATAAAGGCCATGAAAGGCTCATCCAGAAAACTATCAGCGTAAAGGGCAAAGACACATCTGTGACTTCATGGATCGTGGTGAGGCTGGGTGACCACAGAGCAAGGAGGACTGATGCTGAGCAGCAGAGGGGACCTGGGCTGCCACATGCCCCGACAACTCTAAGAGCTGCTGGGACATAACAGGGGACTCCGTAGGACCCTGGCCCGGGTCAGCCCTTCCCCCTGACTTGACCCCTGTTGTCTGAGGAAGGCATTTTTCTTGCTTTCATTTTATTGCTGAGTGTCAGTGTGTGATGATGATGCAGGTACTTATCAATAGGTCACCTTGCCCTCGTCTGTGCCTGTGTTCCCTGGCTCTGTTCCCAACTCTATGCTTTGCTGACCTGGTAGTTCAACCAGTTGAATCCCTGGACCAGGGGTTCCCCTATGCCCGTGGAGACGGATTCAGCTCTGGGATGCTCCAGAGTAGACCCAGTGCCCTGAGCAGAGGATAGGTGATGTTTGGATCAGTGGTAAAATTAACAGTGAAGTTAGAAAAGGTAGAATGAACAAGCAAAAGGTACCTGTGTGCATGTGGTCTTGACCATCATCCGTAATGACACACTCAGCTCCAATTTAATTCCCATCCTTAAATATATTTCCTTAAATATTATTGTTGTGTTGATGGGTATTTAAAGCGTTTCCAGTTTTCTTTTTTAATTAAAACAATGCTGGCACAGATGTTCTGATGATGTGTCTCTCCATACACATGCCTAAGAGTTGCTTTGGGCCATCTCTTCTCTAAAGGGTGAGCAGCCTCAGTCCCCTGGAGGGCAGTTCAGATGTGGATTCCCGCCCCTCCCAGGGTTCCTGATTTTGGAGTCTGGGATGGGTCCTGAGGATCTGCCTTATCAGCAAGTTCTCAGGTGATCCTGAGGGACCAACCACACTACGAGACCCTCTTCTCTAGGGTGTCAAACTAGGAGAGAAATTACTGGTCATGATGACATGCATCTCTTAATTTTAGTAGGTCCTGTCAAATGACTTGCCAGAATATTTGTAGTTTATAAACTCCCTAGCCTTGTATTCATGCTCGAATTACGTCTTTGCCAGCACTGGGTAGTGTCAGGGATTTACGTTGTTGCCCATCTGTTGATCGGAAATGGCATTTTATTTTGGCTTTCACCGTCATCTCCTTGAGTCTTATACTTGTGGATATTGATCTTTGCTGATTATGTCCAATGCAAGTAACTTCTCTGAATCTGTGGCCTGTTTCGTCTACTTGTTGAGCTTTTGGTTAAATCAATTTATTTTTAGGGAAATCAGCTTTATTTTTTTGCTTCTGGTTTGTGCTTGTGTATCTTGTTTAACAAATCCTTAGCTCCAAGTTTTAAGGACATTCTGCTGTGTTTTGTTCTGAGAGTTTTAATGCTTTCCATGTTCTATCTTGCCCTTAGTTAGCTGACTGCCGGTATTTCTTCTTCAGCAATGGCTGTTGGTCTCAGCACCGGCCTCCCCTCCCCATGGCCTCCCACAGCTTTCTACCTGTGTCCATTTCCAATGATTCAGGAGTCATTTGTAGGTTCTTTTCAGTTCCATTCTCCTATGTCTACCCCTGAGCCAAAATCATGCTGTCTTATACTTACACATCAAGCACTGGTTCTCAGCTGGGGACATCTGGCAGTGTCTACAGACCCTTTTGCTTGTTGCGACTGACTGAGTTAAGGGGGTGCTGCTGGCTTCTAGTGGGCAGAGGACAGGGATGCTGTGGAACATCCTACACTACATGGCAGAGAGCTGTGTGGTCCAGCATCAGTAATGCTGCGACTGAGAAGCTGTTTCATAGCATGTCTTGACTGTCTGCCGGCGTCATTACCCAGACCTCTGGGATACACACATTCATTTTTCTTTAGCTGCCAGGACTATTCTTGCTCTTAGTCCTTTCGCGTAAATGTTACAGTTCCAAGTTTCTGAAAAGTTTGTCTAGGATTGCATTAAGTTTCTACCCGAGGCAGAATTGGCCTCTTACTAGCATTTCTTACTGGCGCTGGATTTTTCTGTGTGTGCACGTCTCTCACCATGCACTCCTGAGTGTTGGGTAGAACTTGCCTCAGACACTGTCTGAGACCAGTGGCTTCTCGATTCTGTTTTTCTGATTGTTACAGATGTTCTATTTCCTGTTAAGCTTGGCAAGTATCCATGGAATTGCCTTTAATTTTCAAATCGATTAGCATACCACTGTCCATAGTATTGGCTGTGTATCTCTGAAATTGTTTGTGCCTTTAATCTCTATTCTTCATGATGACTCAGAACATCATCATTTTAAAGTTTTTTCCCCTAGGAACCAATGTGTTTGTTTTTCCTCTCTACTGTTGCCTTAAATTTTTGTCTTTAGCTTTTCTTTCTCTGGGCATTTGGTTTTTCTCTAACTTAAATGTTTAGGCTTGGTTTTCAGGACTCCTCACTAATAAGACGTTCAGTCAGGCACACTAGCTCACGCTTGTAATTCTATCACTTTGGGAGGCTGAGACCAGAGGATTGCCTGAGCCCGGGGGTTCAAGACCAGCCTGGACAACTTGGTGAGACCTTGTCTCTACAATAAATCAAAAAATTAGCCAGGCAGGGTGGTGCGTACCTGTAGTTCCAGCTACCTGAAGGCTGAACAAGGATCGCCTGAGCCCAGCAGGTCAAGGCTCCAGTAGCCATGATTGTGCCTGTACACTCCAGCCTGCGCGACAGAAGGAGACCCTGACCACCCCCCCCCCGCCCCCGCGTCCCAAAAAAAACCACAGCCAAAAAAAATGGAATCCTGTGGAAGGTTTGAATTATCTTCTGGTAAGTTGAACCTTTTAGAAGTCGTTAAGTACTGCTCTGTATCCCAGTGCTACTTTTGTTTTCCCCTAAAATCTTCTTGATACTGATATAGCTGTGCCCGTTTTCATCTTAAAGTATTTGTTTGCCAGTGGCAGGCTGTTTTGGCCTCTCCTGTAGTTATTTTTTACAGTTTTCGAGAAGACTTTTAATGTCGCTGTTTGTTTCAGGAGTGTCTCTGTAAATAGGATACTCTCGTAGCTGGCAGGCTTGGCTTATTTCCTGTAATCACTGGTCTCTCTGGCCTCATTATCATCTTATCTGGTGCTCCAGCATTTTCCTGAAAGCTCTTCCTATGCTTTTCAGTCCATTTTTTCTCTCCTGTTTTAGTTACACTTCTGCCCTTTGGAATACGATGGCAGACAGAAGTGGGAGCTTCTGCCCCTTTTGCAACTGAAGTCAAAGCCAAGGCCCAAAGCCCGAAAGCTGGAAAGGCCTGGCTCAAAGACCTCCATGGCCCCAGGAGGAAGCCCAGACCAGCCCCAGGCAGCCTTTTTGAGGGTTCCTGCAGGAGGAACAAGTGTGGCCAAATATAAATAATGTTGGGCCTTCATCAGATTCCCTTTTACCAGTCACCTTGAGGATCAAGGACAGTGCACTGTGGCCAAGGTCAACCCCCCGGTCAAGTCTGAGGCAGAGCAGGCTCTCCCAACTGGCTCCTGACTATGTGGCTTGGGATGTTGCCGTCAAGTATAGTAATAGTCTCTCCCCCACCCAAAAACAGGAGTTACATGCTCTCCACTTAATGCAGAGCTTGAGTGATTCTGTGAGCTGAAGCTGAGACTCGCACCTTCCTCCCAGATAAAATAGGCACCTCCGCTGTGTCGGCCCCACGTTGTCACTGGTCAGTGGGTCAACTCGGCCGCAGGACACCCCACCGTGACAATTATATTCCCAGCTTTATATTTACTCACAGACTTTTAAGCTGCTGCTTAACATGCTTCCTTATGCTTGGCCATCCACTTTTTATGCCTTTAGTGAGAGCAGGTTCATGGTAAGGTGTGTTTTCTTTGTCTGACTGTGCTTGTACCTTTTCTATTTGGTCTTAAATGTCTAATGACAGATACATCATTTTGGAGATGACATTTCTCTCTCCTCTTTGAACTTTCCTCCACTGTCTTCTGGCTCTTATTACTGTTGTTCAGAAGTGGCCTGTCATCCTAATTATTTCCTTCTTGTTCTCAACCTGCCCTCTCTCTCTGGCTGCCTTTTAGAAAGCCTTTGTCTTTGATGTTCTTCAACTTCAAAGCAATTGATGTAGGTGAGGATTACTTTTATCTTGCTTGGAATGTGTTTGCTTCTTAAATCTGGGTCCTGAGGTCTTTCATCAATTCTGGAAAATAATCAGATTCTTTGAAAGTAGTTCCTCATCCATTTTTTTCTTTTGGAACAGTGAACATATGTTAAACTTTTGCATTTTCGGTATCTCTTACGTTATTTCCATGCTCTGTTGTGGCAAATTTATTCACTCCGTCTTCTATTTCATTAATTTTCTATTTGGCTGTCACCAATCTTCAATTTACCTTGTGCCCTGAATTTCAATTTTGGTGGTGTTTTTCCCTACCTAGACATTATTTGGCTGTTTTTATTTTTGGTACCATCTGCAGTTTGTGACTTATTTTCCTGTGTTATAAATTCCGGACTTGATTGGAATTGATTTTGCATAAATCAAAGTTAAAAGGGGGTCTTTTCAGAGACAGTCTGCATTTGCTTCTGCCTGGCACCATCATGCCCAGATTTCCTTGGCTTGGGGTGTTCTGGACCCCAGAGGCTGTTTAAACAGAACTCCACAGGCGGAGGCCAGCCGGCTGTATTCTTAGTCTCCGGCTGCTGGGGGGCTCTTCTGCTTCCTCCCGGCCTGTGCTGCAGGGAGTTTAGGCTCCACCTCCTCGGCTTGCAAATGCTCGGACTTTTTCTGGGGCTGGGGTTGAGAAATGTTCCAAGGGCTGTGGAGACTTCACTTGGAATTAGAGGGCTGCACCCGCCTGTGAGGCTTGGGCAGCTGGAGGCAGAAAGTAGCGCGGTGTCTGGGGGCATGAAGCTGCTGACTTTGTGCTGCTGCAGCAACCCTGACCTCTGTGAGACAGCGCCTGCTCCTGCGTGAATGTCCTACCTGCTCCCAACAGCCAGGAACTGCTGAATGCAGACACTAGTCTGTCTGTAGTGCCCCCAAACCAGGGGCTAGACATGGAGAGAGAAACTGCTACGGAGGGTGTGAAAGGCAATGGTAATCAAGAGTCGTCTCTTTGGAAGTAAGCTTGGAGTACTGATGCCAAGTTCCCCCTTAAAAACACTCAAGACAAAAAGTAGAGCCTCTCGTGTTGCCGATCCATTCCAGAGCCCATAGGCAGCATGTCGTCCATGGAGGTGAACGTCGACATGCTGGAGCAGATGGACCTGATGGACATCACCGACCAGGAGGCCCTGGATGTCTTCTTGAATTCAGGCGGAGAAGATGGCCCTGTGCTGTCCCCAGGCCTAGGTAGGGATTGGCAGACTTGCATAAACTTAACCATGGACTTACTGACATTTCCCTCCATAGGGCAGATGTGAGGATCACTGGAGCACATGCAGTGTATGGGCCTCTAAGCACAGTCACCTCCTCGTTCCACTAACCCACATGACCCACATGGCCACATACTGTGCTTGCTCTAGGAGCAGAGAGGACTTAAAGGTTTGAAGTAGCCACTGTCAGCGAATGGGGAGCTTTCTTAATTGTCTTCCCTCTTCCATCCCAGAAGTTAATTTAAGCTAAGGACTGGGTTTGGGGGAAGTGGCAACTCCTGCATGGCTCACAGCTACGTGCCCGGGTTAAGCACGTGCTTGTTGTTTTTAAACTCCTCCCTGGCCTGTGTTTTAAAAATTAGTTGCAATCTTTGCCTTCCCAAAATTTTGTTTCACATCCACTCAGCAAATACTGGGGATGCCAAAAAAAAAAAGACACGTTTTAGGAGATGTTATCTATGTATTACTTTTAGTCCACCGTAATCAGAAAGTGTCTGGATGCTGATGGTTAACTAACACTTTAAGTACCTTTTGTAATTGTAGAAGTCAAACGTGACTTGTATTCATCTTTTGTTATTGGTACTTATTGAGTATTACAGCTTTAACGGTGTTTCCTTTCTTAAAATGTGTGTACATTTTCTTGGCATCCTCTGTATTTGCTGAGGTGCCAGAGTTATGCTTGAGCTCAGTGCATTTCAAGTGTGAGACCAGTTCTGGCTGGGTCAAGTCAAAGCTCAGCCTCCCAGCAGCACCTCCGCCATTCTGGAAAGTTCTAACGTTGCCATGGCTTCCTCTGAACGTCCCACCCTCCGTAAACCTGTGAGAATGCTGTTGGTCTCGGGGAGAGAAGGGGGCTTAGGGGCAGCTACCTGTCCAGAGAAGGCTGGATGCTGGAGCCGAGGATTAGCGCTGGCCCCTCTCCAGAGTCCAGGCGACACTGACAAGCAGCGGCTCCATCTGCAGGTAGAATTCTGATTCCCTGAAGAGCGTCTTTAGTCCCCATGAAATTGGAGAAGTGCCGAAACGTCCATAATTTCGACTTTCTCTTTCAGCTCTGGTGTCTGTGAATTACTTAAAAGGATAAAAAGCAGCAAATCTAGACAGTCGAGGTGACTGAGACTGCTCCTCAAAGACATGCAGCACTTGCCCGCAGGCCCTTAAGCACACAATTACACTGGGTATTATATGGTCTTAAAGGGTTCTTGATCTCGGTCACGGGTGTCATTAAGGGACAGAAAGGCCAGCCCAGGACCCTGGCATCATGTAGTGTCTTCCGGGACATTCCCTGCACTGCGGTGAGCAGCCTGGTCCTGCAACCCCAGATCCCCAGAACAGAAAACACACACCCCTCCAATTCTGGGGATGTTCACAGTTGTCGTCAGTGGCAAGTCTCAGTTGCAATTTATGAAAGGGTTTCTTCCTGCTTTCTTTTGCAGGGCCTGAATCGGGGACCTGCCAGAAGGAAATTGCTCTTCAGGTTCCAAAGCCCGCAGAATTGCAAGCCAGGCCACGTTCCTCATCCTCCAGCTGCACCGACTCAGCTGCCCAGGATCCCAGTGAAGGTGGGCAGTCCCCCCTTGTTCAGTCTGACGAGGAAGAAGTTCAGGTGGACACTACCCTAGCCACTTTACACACTGACAGCAAGGCCACCCTGGATGTTAGTGGTGACAGTGACTCCTAAATGGGACATCTGCATCCTCTGGCTGTGCACAGAATTCCACGCGTAAGGTCAGGTTGTTCACGGAGGCTGTTTTGTTTTTTTAAAAATAAGTTGCCGCTGATGTGTGGGAAACCGACTGAGAGAAGAGCTAATAATAAAGTTTGAGGACTTGAAACCTTAACTAGAGAGTATGGAGCTAGTTTGTACACAAAAGCTTGTCAATACATGTGTCCTTAAACAGTGTAACTCATGGTTCCTTGGGGCGGGGAAGGAATGCTCGATCGCCAGGGGCCCCCGAGTGTGAGGCCAGGGCCTGCCCCTGTGGCTTCACAGGGCCCAGTTCTGAATGAACAGTGAATGACCTGCCCTTGTGCAGGTGGAAAACTCTATTTCCGTTAAGACATAACTGAACTCGGCTCTGACAAAGTGTGAGTTTTCATCTGATCGTTGCAAAGTTACTATGAGTCAGACAACCAACAGTCCAAACAAATCAGCCCAAAGCTATACTCCATCATTCCTCTTGCGAAGAAGCTGGTCCCACAGGGGTGTGTTCCCATCGCCACTCCTCCAGCCCTGTGAGAGGGACAGACTGTCCAGAATGAAGGGATGCTGCGGTGGAAGGGACGTACTGGCATCCAGCAGAGGCACGGCCGTGGCCATGGCCAGCTCTGACCTGTCCTGCTGGGCCACACAAACCATGTGATTGTGCTCAGAAGGGGCAGCCACCAGCAGGTGGAATCTGAGCAAGCCGAAGAGGCGTCAGGGCCACTCCCTGGCCGATGCCCGGTGATCAACAAAGAAAGAGCTCATTCCATTCACCCATCTTCCACAAGACAGACAAGTGTCCAAAAACTTTGTTTTTATTATTAAACCTTGTAGTACAAACCTGAAAAGTAAACAAAAAACTCGCAATAAACCACATGAAGTCTTCCCTCCCAGGGGAGGGTGCAGAGCAGCGCTAATAAATTAAATGTCAAACTGTAAGCCATAGGCAGAAGTTTACTGTCAAAAGAGGGAAAGCACACAGCAAGGCCATAAAAACCGGACAACCACATTGGAAAACACTCGACTCTGTTTATGTAATCGTTAAATATTCCAAAACAGTTCAGTCTTCTGCAACAACAACCAACAAGTGGATCGTGGACGTTCCTGGCAGTCACCACTGGCAAGCTCAGTGCAATATGGGTAGCTACGGGATCGATGAGTCCAATTAGGAAACAAAGAACAGCTTGTGAAAACAGGTTCCCTTTTTTATTCCACACATACTGTACACACAACCGGAGAAGGGCAACAGCTACTCCATTATTATTTTGTTGTTGTTGTTCAGTGATGTAAGCAGCACTTATAAATGTTACAAGAAAAACCCTGTAAGCATCCAATCCAACCGATGAAGAAACTGAAATGTAAGGCTTTTCTTCATCTTGTCTCCTCACCCCTCCCCACCCCCCCACCGAGAAAAAGGCTCAAGTATTTAAAACAATTTACAGGCGTATGTACAAAAGGGATGGGATTCTTTTTTTTTCTTTTTCTTTTTTTTGTTACAACATGAAGAGAAAAAATAGACAAGATGAGCACAAATGCATTTCACATTCAAAAAGAACCGCGGACCTCCTAGTGGCTCTAAATGTGATCATAAACGAAACAAACTCAAGAGATTAATGCTGACGTGTGAAGGTGTAAAACAAGCAGTGAGATGAAGACGGAATGTTAGAAAGATTGCACATCGATGACAGAGAAGCCCTCGCGGCTTCCACCACGTTTCTCCTTTTTTATCTTAAGGATGCTATTGAAGGGTTTTTGATAAAGTAGCCAACAGCACCAAAAAATAACAGAATGGATTTCCTAATGAAATCAGGCACAGGTCTCCCTCACGTGACCCCTCCAAGGCAGGCAGTCTTTTTCTTCTTCCTCTCGCTCTCTCTTCCTCAGACAGGTGCATAGTGATTGCTGGTAAAGAACCTACTCGGCCAAGCGCCTCACTTTGCCTACGGTTAGGAAACAACGTCCGCCTCGGCTGCCACGACCGCCCCGAGAAACAGACGGGGTGCTCCGGCTCTCGAGATGACAAGCTCGTCTCGCACGTGGCAGAAGAAAGACAGCCCGAGCAAAGCCATTTCTTTTCAAGTTTCTTCTGTGTGTGTGTGGGTGGGTGTGTCTCCTATCCCTTTTCCGATCTAGAAAAATCTGCTCACATGACTGATGGTTTTAAAATTTGTTCTCCAAACTTCACCCTCTTCAAAAATGGGTTAAAAAGCCTTTAATTCCCCAACAGTTACAAAAAAAAAAAAAAATCAAAACAAGGCTTTTGTCAGCCATAGGGGCAATACAAATTAATACAGCCCCTCAAGGGTTTTTAAAACAGTGACTATACGGCAGTTTCCAAAATCTGACTGCAGTATCTAGGTTTTCTAAGTACCTGTTACTGCCAGATAAATGGTTCTCTCGGGGGAGCCACAAGGATGCTGCTTGTTGGCTGCAGACATGAAGGGAGTAATAGACCTGTGTCTCCATAGACGCGTG